>PVIH01012873.1:0-37166 GCA_004025045.1 Sigmodon hispidus
GTGTGTGTGTGTGTGTGTGTGTGTGTGTGTGTGTGTGTGTGTGTGTGTGTGGTGTGTCTCCACCATACAGTCTGATCACCTATGTCCCTTGGAGAGTCACTGAGTTAAAATCAGAGTTAGCACTGGTCATACTGGCCTCCAGCCCCCAGTGGACAAAAAGCAGGCAGCTCCCACACAGCTCTGGCCTCCTGCTGCTACTGGCCTGGCCTCTCACCCTCTATCCTTCTGAGTACAGGCCAGCCTCTGCCAGGAAGAACCCGACCTAAGAGCCCTGTGAACAGTCCCGAAAGCAGTTAAGAGCAGAAGAAATTGAAACCTGTTAGGCACAGGGGTTTTCTCCACAGCAGGCTCTGAAGACACACAAGCTGCTGGCCCTCGTGGCCTCACAAGGGGAAAATGCCCCCATTGCGCAGATGGGGAACAGCAAGGCTGGAAAGAGCCACTGACAGGCTGACAGCTCACAGGAGACATGTCCTCTCCTCAGAGCTCATCTTAGGGAGGGGCCTGGCTGTGAAACTCAAGCTGTGACATGGTGTTAGGGCCCAGCCCAGAGCGCACTCTTTGGGAAGGAACATGAGCAGAGGTGGGTGTCTGAGTTTTCTCTTGCTGAGATGAAACACCAGGACCACAAGCAACTTGGGAAGCAAAGGGCTTATTGGCATCTTACAGCTCTGAGATCACACTTGGTCACTGAGGAACACGCCAGGGATTATTACAGCCTCTGCATCAGCTCCAGCCTCCAGGTTCCCACCTTAAATTCCTGCCCTGATGTCCCTCGGTGACAGTGCGACCTGAGAGCTGTAAAATGAAGTAACCCTTCCCTTCTCAAGTTGCTTGTGGTAGTCATGTTTTATCACAACGACAGAAACCCTAACCAGGACATGAGGTCTGTGGACCCCTGAAGGGTTCTGCCTTGCTTTGAAACTCAGGACCAAAAAAAAAAGGACCGAGTCTCAGTCTCAGTCACACAACAGTGTAGTTCAAGTTGCTTACTTCTGGGCCTCAGTTTCCATATCTGGGAAGTGGTCATCATCCTACCCCAATGATGGGCTTGGTAAAGGTAGGATCCTCATGGGAAGAAGAGTGCCTGGGAAGGGCCCCTGACTTGTAGGCTCTTGCTTACACTGCCTGCCAGCCTCCTGCTGGGGGTCTTTGATCAGTGAGTGCCCAGGACCCTGTCTGTGGAAGGGCAGATCTCAGCTAGCCCATTCTTGACCAGTAGTCCCAGGCCCACTGCAGGAGCCATCATCCAGTGGTGGCTCTGGGAAAGTTTGCTGACTCTCACCGGGCCTCCATTGTTTCTTCTGTAAAATGGGGACAAAAGCTTAGAGCCTCCACTATGCCCTGAGGGTGAAGTCAGGTTTAAGAGGTACACAGAAGGCTCTGACCTTCTGGGCAGGGTTGGCCTTGCTTTGACCTGCCTTCCTTCCACTGCTGGGTCAACAACTCCCATGCAACAGAGCTAAGCCATTGGCCAACCTCATAGGCAGGTGGTACAAGTCAAAGCCCCTGGGCTGGAAGACTCCCCGGGGACACACTATGCAGTCCAGCTGGGACTCCATTACTATCCTCAACCAAACCAACTTGGGTCCCTCCACTTGTCAGATTCCTGATGCATCTGCCAGGGTTAGCCCCTGCCTCTAGCAGGCGGGGCAAGAGACGGGATTCCTACGGCTGGTGGACCACACATACAACTTCAAGGCCATAACCTCTCTTACCCCTACCCCAACTCCCAACTCTACAAATGGAAAGAAGAAGGTACCAGGCCAAGGTTGCAAGATGATACTAAAACCTGGAATGAACTGCCTAGCCCACAGAGTTCCTCTAACAGAGGAGAGCTGGGCTCTGCTTGGCAAAAGGCCAGCTCCATGTCTGCCCTCAATGAGGCAGGAGGTGGGATGCAGAGAGAGACAATGTCGAACAGGGTCCTGGGAAAAAGGTGAGCCCCAGCCACCAGGCCCTGGGATGGTTCAGAGTTTCCCAGCAGTCGACTCAGAAACCTACACACAGCAGCCACTGTGTGCCTGCTGCCGGGCTTGCTCTGTGGCCTGTGGGGAGATTTACACCGGACTCAGATCAGCCGCTTGGATGGCAGGCGGGTGCCGGGCCTGGGGTGGTCTGCTGTGAATTGGCCCCCTGTGAGCAGATGAAAACGAGTGGTGGCTGGGCAGGGAAGCAGGCTGGCGAAGAGCCAGTGGCAGGGAGGTAGCTCCCGCCCAGGGCTGCAACCAGGGCTTCCAGGCCTGGGCCTGATTAGGGGAGTTGGGAGGTCTGAGGTTAACTCTTTCTCTTCTGCTGGGTGTGTTCTTCTTGATCTGCCAGGCCTTAGTGGGGTGCCCCCAGGCTCTGGAGTACTGAATGACCAGGTGTGGCTTTCTCTATAGACCATCTCTCTGCTTCCCCATCCCTGGAATCCAGGATGTCACCACACTGCAGTTTTCTCCAAGGCCCAGGTGTAGGCCTTGCCACACTGCTATGGGTCCACTTCCTTCAGGGCTGAACCTCATCAGGAAGCCTCCCCCCAACCAACTGCCAGCCCTCTTGCTCACTCACTCCAGCTTCCTCCCAGTTTTGCTGAAATGAACACATTATTTACTTAGCTTATTCCTGACCTATTGAAGGGGCATCAGCTAAATGTTCATGTGGGTATCCTCAGGGTCAGGAGCAAGTGGTTGAGAAGCAAAAGAAAAGACCCCTGGTGTGGCAGAACATGCAGACTAGTGTGGAGGCATACTCTGGCATGGGAACCGCTGTGCAAAGGCGCTGAGGCAGGGGTGTGCTTGGCAGAGGCAGCGGCTAGAGTGGGGTGAATTAGGAAAGAGGGCGCAGGAGAGGTAGGAGTCACCGCCAGGATTGGCATGGCCATGGTCACTGAAAAACCTGTTTCTCCTCCTCTCGTCTGGAATGTGAGGCCCAGGAGGGTGGGAACCAGCAGGTGGGGTGCAGGGTGGTGGCCCTTGCACATGGAACAGTGCTGGAGGTTTGGCAGGTAGCTGGAAAACTATTTGTGGGAATTGCTTTGTGTGCATTTAGGGGAAGAGAAGCTTCCAGACTATGCCCTCAGCTTCTAAAAGGGTGAGGAAGCTGGTTCCCATATGTTAGGTACCAGCACCTGCTGAGCATGGTGGATGAGGCTAGCTGTTCCCAAACTGTGCCAGCGAGGTCAAGCCCTGCACAGCTTCCCATTCCAATGCTGAATCCAGCTCAGCAACCTGCATTTGAACCAGTCCCCAGTGACTGGGAGGAGGGATGCAAAAGAAACCGAGGCCACACAGGCAGGAAGCCACTGAGCCAGCCTCAGCCCTCCCTGGCCACCCGGCTGTAGACTGGGCACGCTCTGCAGGGCACCAGAGAGGAACGACCTGGCCACAGAAACCGCAGTTGGGCCTCAGGGATGCAGACGCCTGTTCCTGGACTCTGGGTCAGCTCTACCCACCCACAGAGGCTCTGACCTCCCAGGGGTCTGGGAGTAAAATAGGGGGAAAGTACAGAAATCTGAGAGCCGGGAGAGTAGTCAGGTCTAAGAGGATTGTGACATTTCCTGTGGGTCACTAGTGATAAGTTAGGGACTGCACAATCTCCCTAAATTCCACTGACACACAGCCTGAGCCTCCAGGAGTATGTGGAGATACTGCTGGGAGTCTGGAGATGCTAAAGTCACCTCAGGCAGTGGCATTAGTTCCCCAGGATGGGGGATGTTGCTGGAGGTCAACTCATAGAAAGACTGCATGAGGCTGTGCATACAGGGTCACTCAGTGACCAACAGCTGTGGGGGGATGGAGGTCTACTCTCTTCTCCATAGAGAAATTGAGCCCAGCAAAGAACAAGGATAAGTACATTGAGACTAGAAGATAGGTATTGGAGACCTCATTTTTGGGCCAGGTAGGCCATAGGCAGGGGTAAGCATGTCTCCAGGATGTATGTGGTAACCTGGAGAATGCCGCCAAGGATAGGGTAGCCTGGAGAATGGCCCCTCCCCTCTGCTGTTGCAAAAGTAAACTATTTAAGAAGGCTCACAAAGGGACAATATGTGGCCCAGTCTCTGAGCCCAGCTACCTCTTTCTGTTTTGTCCCCTCTGAGCCACCTTATTCCAGAAAGGGCCAGCTAAGGTATTACTGCATGGGGAACCAGGAGAAGATAGGCAGAGGACTCACAGGGCTCCCTGGACAGGCTGGGCCATATCTTCATCCACAGGCCTCCCCAAGCACTGGGCTAGCAGGTGGACACAGGAGCCTCTTGGGACATCCAGGCCTTGCCTGGCCACTTGGGTCTCCTTCATCCTGCCTCTAACTACCAGCCCCCACCCCCCCTGTGGCCATAACTGCCACATCTTCATGCTGAGCCCACTCAGGAGACAGGATTATGACTCCTTTAATGAGGCTTCTGGATGCTACCCTGTTGCTCCTGGGGGAGGTGGGACACCCTCTGACACCCTCTGAAGGAGGCGATGGGAGCACAGGGGTAAGGACCAGATCATGAAGCCTTTCCATCCTCCAAAGCCATTTGTTATATACATACTGCTAATGAGCTGCAGGGTGTGTGTGTGTGTGTGTGTGTGTGTGTGTGTGTGTGTGTGTGTGTGTGTGTGCAGATCAGTCCTTTTCACAGAGAAGGTGCTCAGTGTCTGTCTCTTGGCCATAGAATCACCTGCTTGTGTGAACCCATTCTTCAGACAAGAAAAATGAGGCTGGAAATGACTTGGCCAATACCTATAGTTAAGGGGATGGGAGGAGGTGACTCTGAGGCAAAGAGATTTCCCCAAAGCCACTGGTTCAGTTCGGGACCCCTCCCAAGAGTTACCTGCTGGAGCACTATATAGGCAGTCAAGCTTAACTCCAAGGCTTGAATGTCACTCACCAATGTGAGTGCAAGCCACAATCTTTTGAGTCTGCTGGTCACTAAGCAAAGGTCCCAGGACCTGCCCTTCTGTCACAGGCCCTACCAGCCTGAGTGGAAGCCTGAGGAGAAGCATATCCCCACTGGCATAGGTCAAGGTCCCCACAGCAGCCAGCCATTGGGCCTGGGCCATCAGTCCCTGGGAAACCCTTTGGCTCAGCTGTCATGAGGAACCCCTGCAGTAAATGTGCAAATTCCATCCCCTGCAACAGACACTGATGGACTGAGACTCCCTGAATGCAGCTGGGGTTCCATATACACTGCAAACTCTTGTGTGTGGGGATCCTGTAACCAGTGTGCCTGGGCTCTGAAGATCTGGAATTTTCAAAAGGAAATAGGACTTCATGGCACCAGGGACCAGCTCCAATCTGGGTGGCTGTTCCTCTACATCCCTCATCTGGGGTGCAGAGAAAACCGGCCTAATCCTTATCCCAAATGCCACTCATGGTTCTATCTTTCTTCCAGGTTGTCCCTAGAGAGGCTCGGCCACCTTGGCCTCCTTGCTGACCCTTCAAAGACTGGGGCTGAGCCAGATTCAAACTGAGACCCTGTGAACACTAATCAGGATACAAAGCTACGAGTCCAGCCCCTGCTGCCCTTCTCCCTGGACCCTTTGCCATGGTCAGGGCTCAGTGACACTTACGTCGAGGTTCCCGGGGTCCATCCACTGTGACCTTGATGGCTCGGTGGTAGGTGGCCACTTGGGTAGGGTTGGTGAACACGGTGATTGTGAGCGTGAAACTCTTCCCTGGAGAAATCAAGGCAGGTGTTTGATACTAGACACATTTTAGCCCCCTGGCTGGCCTCCCACCTGCTGCCAGAGTTCCTGACTTTAGTCCCTACAAAAAACACCAAGAAAAGGGACGGCATAGAGTTCAAGCTGCTGGGCTTGGCATTCAAGGCCTCAGGAGGTATGGCCCCAGCTGTCCAACCATACACGGCCCTGCTGGCTTCTCTCCCG
Source organism: Sigmodon hispidus (assembly GCA_004025045.1). Lineage (NCBI taxonomy): Eukaryota > Metazoa > Chordata > Mammalia > Rodentia > Cricetidae > Sigmodon > Sigmodon hispidus. The sequence goes on from PVIH01012873.1 coordinate 5,859, forward strand.
ACTGTATTTTTGTGACATTCTTTCTATTTAGGGACCCACACAGTGTTGAGGTAAAAGTCACAGCTGGGTGTTTTTTTCCTGAAAGTAATTAGTGATCTGGATAAGATAAGAAATTGAGAATATATAATCGCTTCTCGGCCTTTTGGCTAAGATCAAGTGTGGAGAATATATAAAAACGTCTTTAATGGGAAGAAATCCCACACCCAGTCCCACTAGCTGAGATAACCCATTATCATCTGGGGTTTTCTTTCCACTTCTCTGGGTGTGGACATGCATATTTACACAGTTGCCGTGGTATAAAACCTATAGGTTTTTAAAAAATTTTTTTATTTGCTTGTTTTTGAGACAGGGTTGGTTTCTCTATGTAACACTGGCTATCTTGGAACTTGATGTTTAGACACCAGGCTGGCCTTGAGCTCACAAAGACCCTCCTGCCTCTGCCTCCAAAGTGCTGGAACTTGTCTTTTTTTTTTTTTATTAAAAAATCATTTATTTTATTTGTCGAAATGCTTTACTTGTGTGCATGTATGTATGTGTACAATGTGTGTGACTTGGCATCTACAGAAGCCTGAATAGGGCATCAGATCTCTGGGAACCACAGTTATGAACCATCATGTAGGTGCTGGGAATTGAACCCAGGTCCTCAGCGAGACCAGCCAGTCAGTGCTCTAACCACTGAACTATCTCTCCAACCTCGTCTTATTTTTTTCTGTGGCAGTATTACAAGTTCTCCATAAACTTCAATTTTTAATGGCTGCTAAATATTCCCCTGGTGAAAGTCTCTGCTTAGACTGGCTCACCTCCTGACATCGTTAATTTCTTGCTGCTGTGTGCAGCCAGAGCTGATCGAGGACCAACCTGAGAGCTGAAGACACAACTATTATTTCCAGAAGCCCAATTCTATTTTTAGATAGACGTTTGGCTCCAACGTCTCCATTCAAAATTCCTGAGAGGGGAAAAATCTTTTAAAATAATACTTTTCTTTTGTTTTTTTTTTTTCCTCTTTACCGTTTAAAATAAAGTAGAAATGACCTTCCATGTGTCAAAATCTCTGTCCGCATCTCTGACTTCCTTCCAGTAAGTTGTAAGAAGTGTTGAGCGAGTGCGTCACTTCAGGGGCCCGGGATGAGTTTGTGGGGGCCAATCTGACTCTCCGGGGACACACATACCTCATCATGAGTGATGTGGGGCCATATGTCACCCAAGTGCCACTGGCTCGTGTCTATCACCTTGGAAGATCTCTATTACTGAGACTGAAACTTTGTCTCTGGTCACTATCCATCACCAGAATCTGGTGCATCTCATCACCTCTTCTTCTTGAGACTTTTCCATTGGGCTTTGAGGGCCTTTCACAGCCGTTCCATCTGAAGCCTGCCCTCAGCTATGAGATGTCTGGGTGAGAGCCATCACACTCCAATTTCTAACTTCAGCCCTTGCTCACTCTTTGTTCTCTTTCTCGGAGTTAGGCGGGCCTCCTCAGGCAGGGAAAAGATGACCATGTACTTGCAAGGTACTCTGCTGTGCAGGCTTTGTCTGGGCAGCAAGGTCTAAAGTGAGGGGATGTCAAAAGGCAAGCCTGGTTTTGTTTTTAAATAGTCATTCTGTCATGTTGTACACTGAGCTGTGTCCAGAGCTCCATGTCTCTGTAGGTCTCTCCAGGGTCTAGGCTAGCACTGTTACCATTTAAGATGAGACTGGGGTGAGGCCGGGACTTCACAGATATCCATGCCTGACTTTCTTTCAACCTGCTTCTCTGGATCTAAACATCAACCCAGCTTAGAAGCTCAGAAACTCCCCACGGGCAGCCCATGTCCAGGCATTTGTGACCCCCAGGAGCCTGCTGGAGACAGGTCTTATTAATAATGCCCTAAGGAATGGGCCCCTTTCCATAGCCCTGTTGTACAAAAAGGCAGAAGTCATCTAATGTTCTCTTTGCTCAAGGGAAAATTTTAGCCCCGGAAACAGGAGACGCCTGAGCACAGCTAAGGCAGCCAGGCCAGCCAGCTGAGCCTCTGAACCCAAGGGCTTCTGGGATTCTGGAGAGTACAACTGGAGCACCCTGGGAAATAGATTCCCTCATTGGAGGAAGGTCCCAGAGGCAGGTAGTAGAGGTCAGGATGCAAACACTAAGGCATCCATCCATGGAGGTTCAGTTAGGAAAGCCAGCTTGGCCCTCACCCTCAGGGGAAGGGCTATTTGCTTCATTTCTGAAAAGAGATCTTCAGACAGTCTAGGGCAACACAGAACAGGTGGTCCCAGACTCCTTTCCACTCCCCTTGGGGACTCTCCTTTCTCTGCCTTTTCATTTTGACATCATATTTCTCCCAGACTTCTCCTTCATAACGATGGGGTGCTAGGGGGAAGCAGGCCTTTGACCTCATTGCTACTGGGGCAACATTGAAGGTGGGACTGGGCTGATACCTGGAGCCCTCGCTGTCAGGACTCCTGAGGACTAAGTCTGTACTGAGAGTCACCTTCTCAGTGAGGGCTTTCCCTGGCCATTTTATTTAAAGGTGACATTTCAGAGGCCATGAGGGCGTGACTCAGTGGTAGAAGGTTTGTTTAGAATGCTTCAGGCCCTGAGCTCCATCCCCAGGGCCCAAACCCCAAACAAACAAAGTGGATATTTTCAATTTGGCCTCTGTGGTTGACCCTTTTTAGCACAGAGAAAGCCAAGGATCTGGAATAGGAAAATACGCAATGGTGTTGTCCCCAACCCCTGACTGGAAGAGTCTCTCTCAAGCCACAAGCCACAGAAGTTTAATGAACAGTACCTGTGACCTTGTCACCAAACAAGCCACACAGACATTCAGATATCACAAGATAGTTCTTACAGATTTTCCTGAATACCCTTAGTGCTTATCATAAAGTCAACATCATGGTCATCACCAGACCCGCAGCTAGAGCTTACTATGGAATCTGTTCCACAGAGTGGCAAGCATCGTCAGCCCCTCCCTGGCAGCTGTTTTCCTCTGTAGCCCATGCACCTCCTGCCTTGCAACTTTTGAGAGGAACCCTTGCAATGCTCCCTCAGAATCCATCTTCAAGCTGACCTTTTCTCTCCCTCTTAGGTGCTAAACTCACAGGAGCCAGAATGTTACCCTGTTGCCCCCAGTTCCCAGGATGCCACCAGGTGTGTGCTAGAGACTGCATTAACTATTTTAAATGTAGCAGCTTTTCAGATGCAAAGACAGAGGTTCACAGCGGCCATGGTGGGTCAGCTTACACAGTATCCGGGCAGGGCCCAGAAGCTGCTACAGCTTTCCACCCCCAACTAAACACCCACCACTGTCCTACCATCCTGCCCCAGGAAGCAAACCACATGCTACTCCTGAGGTCACCAGCAGACCTCAAGACTTCCTTGTCTTCTCTGCTACCCACAGAGAGGAAAGGGAATCAGGACATGAAGATTGGGGCCTAGGAACATGAGAGACCTTGAGAAACATGGGCGGGGCAAATCATCCCCAGTACCCAGTTCTCAGTCTGGTAGTGTGCAGCATGAGGTGAGCATCTCTCTTTTGGAGCAGGAAGCTGAGAAGAAGATGGAGGATGTGGGTGGCTCTTCAGGAGCTCAGCAACCATGCAAAGGGGCCAGGCCACAAGGCCGGAGTTGCAATCAAGGAACTTTTGAGTGTTGTTTGTAACTGGAGTGGAGATTGTACTATTTAGGTGTACAAAACAAGGGCATTCTGCAGCCTCACCCATCAGCAATCTCAAGTGGGTCAGGAAGCATGATTGGGACAGGCCCCACCCCCAGGAGCAGCCTGGGCTCTGGGGGTCACGCCAGTGCTTCACAGCCAATCAGCTTCAGCAAGACACCATCTATCCCTTATCTAGTGGTCCCATCAGCCTGTGCCTCAGTTCTAGCCCCAAGGCTCTCTTCACACACCTTCTGCTGCTTCTTAGCCAGTGAATGACAGCAACTCATTTATGCCTAGGTCAGTGGTCACTTCGCCTGATAGAAGAGAAGCTGGAGATTGGCTATGGTGATGGGCCAAGAGAACATCAACCCCAGAGGTGAATGTGTGCTAGAGATCATGTACATGTAGACATGCTCACACACACACACACACACACACACACACACACACACACACACACACACACAAGCCCAGCACTGAATAGGGCCACCAAGAATTAATTTTTCCTAGGAAGGAAAAATGTGCTTAAAAAAGAGAAAACTTCCTGAGTCATCAACTCAGTTTTACCTAAACTAAAGCATAGTTTGGGGGTACTTTTAATAACTACTGAATTTTTCAGAGGATGGGGTCTTGTTCAGTTTTTATCTGGGGGAGGCTGTGGCTCAGGATACGGCTTTTGGTTAACATGAGTCAGGGTCAGGCTTTGATACCCTAGCATCATAAAAAGGCCAAACAAAACAACAAACTTCCCCACAAAACATTGCTCTGGGGAGAATTTTTCCATCTTCAACAAATCCTGCCACAACCGACAGCTAGTCCATGGTCAGTCACACTTTGAATCCCATCACCTATGTCAAGGGGTTTCTGTGACTGATGTGCTGATGAGCCGTGGTATCGCTGGGCATTTACATATTCAAATCTATACCTGCCACAAATAACTTTTATTTTCTTTTTCTCACAGCTATGGAATGACCGAGATTCAGGGACTGAATGGCCTCTGAAGAAAGTTAAGTGCAGATTATAAGACAGTCAGGACAGGAGGGGGCTGCAGCTGGTGGGGGAACCCAGCTGGCTTGCTTTTCCTGAGAGTCTCAGAGTGCTGGTACACTCGGAGTGCTGGTGCAGAGTTCCAGAGTGCTGGTACACTCGGGGTGCTGGTGCATGCCTGTCTTTTATGGAAAGTGATTTTTGTGAGATTCAGACAGAAATCAGGAGTTTAAAAAAAAACTCAAAATACATAGAAAATTTCACCAAGGATTCTTAGTCCTGGCAGATACCAAAGAACCAGGGAAGATTCTTGGGCTCTCTATCCTGGCCAAAAGTGGCCCAGGCTCTCTGTGTTCACCTCAGTTGTTGGGACAGGCATGGCAGAAGTGTGGCCACTCTGCACCCTGGACCTCCTTCCTCACACCTGCGCCCCACCCACTCAATAGCGCACACCTTCTGGGTTTCCCCCACCCCCAGCCAAACCACATTGCAATCAGAGAATCAGTGAGTGTGGCAGTACCCAAAGGAACCCCAGAGGCTCTTCCACTGCCAACCATTTCAAGCACAAAATCTCTACCGTGTACCCAACTCTCAGGACCTGAGAACTCATACACTTGTATCAGTATCCTTAATCCACCCCAAATCTCACTAACATGTGCCATTACCTCTACCACCCCATTTCACAGATAAGGAAACAGAGGCACAGAGAGGTTGAGTCAACTCCCTAATGCTATCCAGGAAGCCCTTAGCTGATTTGGAATTCAGTCCCAGGTCAACTGCCCTGTAGTTCAGACTGGAAGAGCAGGAGCCAACAGCACTCTGTCCAGAGTCCCACGGGCATGGGGATGTCTATAGGGCCTCCTCTTCCCTGCTGGGACCGCTGGTGCTGGTAAGAGGTTGAACACGAGAAATATTTCAACTGGAGCCACTGCCCCAGACCCAGCCTCAAAAGATCCAAAAGCATGCAGTTCAGTGACACCTTAGATATCTGTCCCCTGGGGCCTTCAGGGCCTGGGCCCTTGTCTGTGCAATTCACTAAGAAACCTGTGGGTTGGGACTGGAGAGATGGCTCAGAGGTTAAGAGCACTGACTGTTCTTCCAGAGGTTCTGAGTTCAATTCCCAGTAATCACATGGTGGCTCACAACCATCTATAATGAGATCTGGTACCCTCTTCTATATACTGTATGCATAATAAATAAATATTTTTAAAAAAGGAAACCTGTGGGTTAGATGTGCCAGCACACACCTGCAATCCTAGCACTCAGGAGGCTGAGGCATTGCTGAAAACCTGGGGTTATTCTGGACTAAGGAAAAAGTTCCAGGCCAGCCTATACTATGCTATGCCATGAGACTGTCTCAAAATAAAGTAGAAATACTTCTTAGTATGCAGAGAGGCCACAGTACATCAGAGAATCATCATCCTTTTATTTTCCTCCCAGGAGAGGGAGCAGTGTGGAGGGAGAAGGGATCCCGGAGTGCTTAGTGCCTTGCGGGGCTCCGGGAAGCCACTTCACTTTGTACTCTAGGGACAGACACTATAATGTGCCCCTCACCTGGGCCCTGTACCAGTGACATTCCACTCAGGGACAGGGCTTCGATTAAGTTGCAATGGATTCAGGGACTGGGGATGACAAAGGGGCTTGGAGACTAATTAGAAGCAGCAATGAAAGCTTAATTCATAAAAGCAAACATTTTCCATCCATCAACCTGCAGCCACTTAAGGGCTACGTTTGAAAGAAATCTGTGCAAGGGGAAGGGAGCCAACAGGAACAGGAAATGTTCGAAAGAATGTAAACTATTTCAGTTTCATAAAAAGTAACAAGTAAACAGTTATTACATGCAAATAACGCTCTGGTTTTAATTAATGCTGAAAAGTCAAAAAATATGTTTGACATTTGTATGTATATTCTGTACGGCTGCAAAGGCAAAATGGTGCCCAGACACCCAGTGGGAGCAGGCTGGCAGCTCCTAGGGAACTCCAACCTTGAGAAGAAGATCTTGTTTATTGGTGTTGAAAAGTGCCATTTTGGGGCTGGAGAGATGGCTCAGCGGTTAAGAGCACCGGCTGCTCTTCCAGAGGACCGGGGTTCGATTCCCAGCACCCACATGGCAGCTAACAACTGTCTGTAGTTCCAGGCAAACACCAAGGCAAATAAATAAATAATAAAAAATAAAGTTTAAAAAAAAAAAAAGAAAAAAAAAAAAAAAAAAAAAAAAAAAAAAAAAAAAAAAAAAAAAAAAAAAAAAAAAAAAAAAAAAAAAAAAGAAAAGTGCCATTTTGCCCCAGCCACGGCAGTCAGGAGCAGGCTCGCTTCCTAACCCTGGAGGGCTCCCTCCCAGAGCTTCGGAAGGTGGCTGCCCAGCCACTTCAAGGCTCAACCGCTTCTCAGCAGGCTAGTCTTAAAGCCGCAGATCCTTCTATCCTCAGGGCATGGGAACAAGGAGGACTCCTCCACCCCAAAGTTACGTGATGACTGGTTTCGGGTCCCAGCAACCTCCCACTCAACAGCCCCTGGCGGCAGCCACTGTGGCGTCTGGTCCTGTCTTCTCGCCACTACCGGGGTGGATCACACTGAGAGGGCAGCCACGAGCGTGAGCCTGGCGCTGAGATGGTAGCCTTTAAAATTCTCTTTCAAACATTCATCATCCCACCCTGAATTCTCCTCTATTTGAAAGTACCTGAAAAAACCCAAAGCTATTGTGAGACCACAGGGGGCCTCCTGCCCCTAGGGCGAGTTGCTGGGGTGCCATGGCCCCAAAACCAAAAAAACATCCACATCCTCCTTGAGCTTGTGTGCACAGGACCATCTCTCGGCATCTTTTGTGAGATCAGGAATGCTAATGGGAATAGGTAGCATTGGAGGCTTTTGGGAGTCGATAAAGCCTAGAACCTGGGAGAAAACTTTACTAATAAGAGACCTATCCGCATAAAAAGGTGGTGTAATGCCTACTGGATGGACGGCTGCTATTCAGGCAGGGCTGGGCTTGCAGACCTGTTTCCGGGCTCTTGCTGAGACCCAGACTCCTTACTCAATTCCTATCCCCACTTTTGCCATCCCAGGATCCCGGCTGCTCACCTCGCCCACTCCGGCCCACGAAGCGAAGGTCGTTGAACCTGGCCACTTGGTTCTTCATGACAGCGGAAGCATTGCGCAGCTCGGCAGAGTAATTCTCATCATTGCCCGCCATCACCGTCACCACGGTTCCATCAGGCACATCCCCCAGTGCCACCACCTGAGGAAACCCGCAGGAAAGAGGACAGACAGCTTAGAGAGCCCAAGAGTGCACCCAGCTGCTCCCCTAGGTCCCGGGCTCGCTGAAGCTTTCTCAGTGAGGCTAAGGTAGCAAAGGCTCAATGGTTTACCTCCTTCTTCAATACAAGGCGCAAATGAACTCTCTACCCACCATACCCAAATCCTGGGTCAATGGTTAACATGAGCCCCAGAAACTATCCTTTTTTATTATTATTAAATTAAATTATATCTAATCCAGAGTTGTCAATCAATCAGCTAAGGGTGGGGCACTAAAAAAAAAAATAAATCCAAAAACCTACATGCTCTTTGCAAAAGAGTCAGCAATGAAAATAATGGGGAGGGGGAGCATTCCTTGCTCTCAGTTAACACATTACTCTTTGGGGTATGAAATTTGGCCTGACCATGTGGCCAAGGCCCACTTAAATAGTCTCAGTGGAGTCTGGATTCGTTATGCAGAGAAAATGCAAAACAAAACTGCTGTTTTGCAAGCTGATCCAGAAAAACCTCGTTTTGATAACTAATCTTGTACCTGCCGGGAACTGCAGGATGGGTGGGTGGGGTCGCCCCCTTACATGTCATCTCTGTCGCCCTCCTCCCCACCCAAGGCACACCAAGAGGCAGATGCCTTTTGAACCAGACTTTAAACAGAGTCACAGCCATTTAAACGTGGCTGCCGTGTGCAGGGACTACAGATCCAGATGGTAAAGATTTCAAGGAGAAAATGTTTGGGGTCTGATTAAAAAGGCCAGATTTCCTGTCAACATCCTGTCTTCTTTTAATTTCAAAGATTCCTTTTAAGCTCCAAATGACAGTAAAACCTCCGATCTGACGATTACAGTCACACGGGCCTCCTCCCCCTCCTCCCCGGGAGATTTCCCCCGCTGGTATTTTAAGATGTCACCCGGGAGACCTCAAAGAGTCACTAGTTCCCCCCCCCCCCATTTCCAATTTGAAGTCTTAATGGGAGCAAGGAGGGCCTCAGCTGCTAGCAGCCCGTGTTTCCAGCCACCCCGGGCACCAGCACCTCCCCAGACGCTGGCCCTTCCTTCCTTGCTCTTTCTCGCGGCAGCTGCAAGAGGGTTAGGGGAAAACCAAGGCGTTTTCGTTTCATCTGGCTGCCCCCTCTTTAAAAAAAAAAGAAAGAAAGAGAAGAAAATGAAACACTTGCTTATCCCTGGCATCACTGGGAGGGGGAAAAAAAAATCTCTGAGCGACTCGGGGCTACCAGAATGGAGTCTCAGCCTGTCATTCGGGATGCAGACTTATGCGGGACGGACGCAGCCCTTTAGGGAACCGCGCTCCGGGATCGGCCTATGGTCGTCCAGTGCAAAATTGCAACGGCCCGAGGTGCAGCGTGTGGGAAGGAAGTGTTTCTGCAGCAGTGCCGGAGGCGCGGCGCCGCAGGGTAGGCCAGGCCCTCCTCGCTCTCTGCACCCCAACACCTCCCCGGTCCTCGCCCAGCTCCGGTCATCCTCTTCCCGGTTACGGGTTAGGCTGTACCAGAGGAATCTCGAAGCCCCAATCTTCTCGTTTCCGCGCCGCTATACTACTCAGGGCTCTGCCAAGGCAAGGTGGAGAGGTATGGCCCCTCCAAGCTGTGGGTGCATCCGAGAGGAGCGTCCCAAATCCCCGCGTCCCGTGGGCAGCGAGATCGCGGTGCACCGATCTCAACTCGGGGTCCCCGGTACTGGCTCCTGCAGTGGGAGCAGCGGGGAGACTCCCCCGCCCAGTCCTGGCCGCCCTCCCATATCTTCACTGACTGAGTGAGGCACACCATATTTTTCTGGACTAGGGCTCTCGGAGAGAAGATACCCACGTTTCCCCCATGTCCTTCCTGGCCTGGGCTCCTGCAGCGTGGGTGACCAGGCACCCCTGCATCCGACTGGCTGGGTGCCCCCCTTTCCTTCCAACCTGGTGTCCCCATGTCCTCCGGGGTTTGGGCTCTTATAAGCGGGGTCCTCTGGGGCCCAGAGGGGGTCTGGGGTCTTGCAAGAGGAGTGCCCGGGCACCCCCTTGTTCTGCTAGCTGGGTGTCATCCTCCTTAGCTGGATGTCTTCTCAGCCTGATGCTCCCCATGCCCGCCCCAGCCTTGTTTCCTGCAATGTGGACGCCCAGGTTCCTCCATGTCCTCCCGACCCGGCCCCCCCACCCCCGCACTCACCTTGAAGGCGACCGGCAGGGTCTTGTTGCAGCGCCAGTGCGAGGGCAGCACGGAGCAGAGGAAGTTGGGGCTGTCGGTGCGCACGAGCTCTCCCGCGTGGTCCGCCAGCACGTCCACCATCGAGCGCACCTCGGGCCGGGTGCGGCCGCCGGGGCCCGCGGCAGCCTGCGCGCTAAGCGCGCCGCTGTTCTCGCCCATCTTACCGCCGCCGCAGGGGAAGGCCGTGGAGGGGGGAGTGAAGCGGCGGCTGGTGCTCGGATCTACGGGAATACGCATACCGCAGCCGTCAGGGCGCGGGCGGCCGCAGCCGCGGGAAGCAGGAGGCGGGAAGGCGGTGGCGCGGGGCCCGGCCAGCGCGGGGGAGGGGGGCGGCGCCGGGGGGGGGACGCCCCGACGGTCGGCCGCGCGCCCGCTAGTCCCGCATCCCCCGCGCGCGGCCGCCCCACGGACTTGGCGGCCGCGGCCCCAGCCGGGATTCTAGAGAATCAAGTGGCGGCGCCGCGGCCGCCCGCGCGGGGTTAGTACCCCGGGCCGCGGGGCGGGGCCGCGCGAGCGACGCGGGGCGCAGCCAATCGCAGCCCCCAGGCTCGGGGTTCGCCGGGGAGGACCGGGTGTCTCGGGCCCGCGCGGGCCTAGCAGGAGCCAGGCCCCGCCCCGAAGGGTCTAGACACCCGCGTCCCCAGGATCGGCGTGGGAGCCGTGGTCCCCGGGAGTCGGAAGCAACCGCTGCAACCGTGGGGCAGAGATCGGTTTCTAGCGTTCTGACTGCGACTCCGTCCCCCCTCCCTCGGGTCGCAGCCTGGCTGCCTGCTCCAGCCCTGGCTACCGCAACCCGGAACCTGCACCCTCAGCTGGTCGCTGCGGTGACACCCAAGGCTGGTTCCTCACTCCCTCTGCCCCACAAACGAATTTGACCCTAAAGCTTCCATCCTACGCGGGATTCCACGTTCCCCAGCTCCACGAGGCCTTGGCCTCCTGTGGCAGACGGAAGGAGGGTTCCCACACAGATCAGTGGAGGGTTGGGGTCAACTACCCGGCTCCTATCCAATAAAAACTAATTTCAAGGTCCCATAGGCCTCGTGGAGTCTTTCGCTATCGTGGTGGCCCGTGGCTTTTTGAAAAATACAGTAGGGCCTGCATCACGGGTGCTTTTTGGTGTCATCCACCTTCCAACGCATGCAGCCATTTTCCCGTGTTGTGGAAGGGGACGGGGGTCTGTGGCAGGAAGAAAGCTGTCTGAAGCTTGAAGAGGAGCCGGACAGCTTTCTCCCTATGGGTGGAAAAGGGTCTCCTAGGGCAGAGCCTGGCCCTTAGTGCGCTGTGATCTATGGCGCTGTCAGGGGCCCTGTGGGAGATCGGCCTGGGGTCTCCACTATTATTCATGCCTGGTGGCCCAGTCGCTCCTGGGCTTCAGTGCCAGCACCTCTTCCCTCTCCATCTCCTAGGCCTGGCATGGGTGCACAGACGCGCACCCACAGTCACTGGGGGCTGCAGGAACGAATGCCTGGGTTTCTCTCCGTGCTTTGGAAATTAGACTGCATTTTCGTTGCTAGCGGCAGTGGATGCGGCTGTAACGACCAATTCTAAGCCCCCAGAGCGATACTACGTGGCATCCGACGGCAGCATCAAGACTCCATCCTGGATCTCAGTCTAGCACGCTCCATTTTGTCAAAAACGAAATCAGGCCCTAGGTGCACGACAGTGGGCACAAGCTTTGCCTCCGAATTCGAGGAGCGCCAGGAGAATTGTCCTGCGTTCCTCTCTGGATCTCAAACCAGAGACTCAGGCCATCAAGGAAACGAGGGACAGTGAGGGTCTCTTACTGGACATTTTCGAGAAGCAGTTGCCCATCACCAGACCCAGGTCCTTGCGCAGTGGGAAGCTCCAGCAACAGCCTCTGGGCCAGAGGAAATCCTAGGAGGCTGGCTATGGTACATGTGCCCTCAGGGGGCTCCCCTGGAAAGGGACCACTGCTTGCCACCAGGTAGGGTCCAGACTGGCGACGAGCCACCTACTCTGCCTTCGAACGACTGTGGACCATGACCTGCCGCCTCAGTGGTGTGTAAATTCGATTTCTTGAGTGGTTCCAGAGTGCATCTGCCCCATTTTCCCCTCCGCCTAATTTCTCTTTTTGTCCCTATGGCGGGTTAACAAAACGGTTTCCAGAGAATACTGTTTTGGGAGAACCGGCGTCTGACTCCGGATCCGGACTCAGTTACAATCTTAGAAAGGCGCCTGCCCACTGTGGGCACCAGAACCAAGGTTTGGGGAAGTGTTGGCTCTGAGTGTGCAGTCCGAGGTCGCTGTACAGGGTCGCCCGGGCTGAAGCAGTGACAGAAACTGGCCACTAGTTGGCGCTGGCGCCTTGCTGGCTGCTCAGCTTGCTCCGCCAGGCTCAGGAGGACACAGATGCAGCGCAAGCTGCAGTGCCTAGGTTTTCCAAGCGGCCCCGCGCCGCAAAAGAGCTGCTTTCTGGATAACGTTGGTTTGCCTGACGCCTCACAGTATCTGCGGCCATGGATCGAACAAACGGACGGACGGCATGGTGTTGGTCCGAGGGCTGCCCGCCCCGACTCAAGGATAGGTGCCTTTTTCTGGAGTCTCAGATACCAAAGGGCCTGAGATCAGCAGAACTCTCTCCAACAGAAACGCACAGTTTTCCTACTTCTGTTCCGAGACCCATTCTGAGGTTAGGACAGAAGGGACAGACTTTCATCCTTAAATCCTTCTCGTACCCACACAGCTTCCTTCTGCTGCCATGGACTGAAAAACCTAGAACTATCTCAGCATTAACAGTTTTCAGACCAGGGAGCGCCTGCCACCAGCCAGGCCCCATCACACCCTCCCAGCCCACTCTGCGCGCATAGGATCTGTCTCTTTTTCTGTCCAGTATACTGATGGCCAATAGTCTATTCTCTCTCAAATGCCCCATCTAAGCGGACCTGTAGGGCGGGCGAAGATTCAGGGGTTGGAACTCCCCTTTCACCTGTCTGTGAATTGCTGCGTAAGTTGGACCCAGCCTGGGTCATCTACAGCAGACTCCTCCCCTGAGAGGGACCCTCACCTAAGAGAGTGTTCTAATGGCTTCTTGGCAGTGCAATGCTGCACCTGGGTCGGGGAAGGATGACTGGGTCTGACTTTTGGAGTACTTGTTTCTGGGCTATGCTCTGGGTTATTATTAACTCTGTCTTCCTTTACTACTCGAGTCCAGGGACCCTGCATCAAATGTTCCTGCGCCTTCCTTTTATCTGTACAGGGGACAACAGCTGCATCTGGGATAATGTGTAAAGTGCTTGGATGCTCTATCACTCCGACTGTTTTTGGCAAGTGCCACACCCTCAACTGTGAAACACCCATTAGGTTGTAGCTTCCACACAGCTTGCTGGGACTCAGAGCCCAGGCTATTCCTATGGTCATCTTGCCCCTCCTTCCTCCTAGGCTGGCCTGAGGGCTACCTGGGGCCTAAAGACTGTCTGGTGTCTGCCTTTAGAACGAGCCCAGAAGGCAGTCTTCTGGGTTTTCTTGCCTCCCAGGCTCCCAGATTCTCACAACCACCCTTCCACCAGCAGCCCTGACCTAGGCAGCCAGTGACCACCACCATCAACACCAGAGCTGCTCCCTCAGCCCCCACAAAGGTGTCTGTTCCTTTTAGAAGCTGAGTTTCTCCATTCTGGTCCTGGAACCTACATGTGAGGGATCCAATGTGGATCCTGGAACTCCCAGTGGACTTTCCTGTCCTACAAGGAACTTGACTTCTTCAGTCTAACAACTTTTCATTGGCTGGGGAGGGTAATCGGTTCCCGCTGGAGGAGGAGGAGCTGTTAGTAACTGAACTTGGTCTCTCTCTCTCTCTCTCTCTCTCTCTCTCTCTCTCTCTCCCTTCCTCTCTCTCCCCCCCTTCAGATATATGCTATAAAATATTGAAAAACAAACGATGTCATGTAACCCGGCTGTGCACACATACTGAACCGATCAGAGCCAGTGATGGACGGAACATGGTAATATAGCTAAATTTCTGAAAGTCGGGGCCTCTACCTCAGAGGTTCCAACTCCGGTATCACCTTTCCTGGGTGGCTTGAGGGAAGGATCCAGAATGGGTGGGAGGACAGGTGTGTTTTCCAATTGTAAAAGGGATAGCCAGGCTTAGATGAAGAGGTGGGAGGGTAAGACAACCATTGGAGAACCAGTTCTTCCCTGGCTGAGGCCTGGCCAAGAACCAGACAGGGTGCTGGCTGAGAATGACATCTGCTGCAGTCCCCTACAGCAGTGCATCCCCATTTAATGTGACTTCCACAGACCCTTCAAACCAAGAGGACATAGACAATACTTCAGAAAAGATAAGGAAGCGTGGTGTATGACTGGGTGCAGCCAGGGTCAAGTACAGACCCAGATGAGCTCTGTGCTTCACTGTCCAAAGCAGGGGCCAGGCTGCCTTCAGCTACTTTGCAGCGAGAGGGAGGGAGGATGCAACGCAGTACCCAGCAGAAAGCAGGAAGGACCAGGGTTGGTTCATTTCCCTCTGGCCTCAGGTTCCCATCTGAACAAGGAGGGTATGCTTTCTAGGTAGTCCTTGGTTACAGCTGAGGGACACCAGAGACAATAGACAGGTTTTTGACTGTGATCAGAGCCTATAAGCCATTCCCACATTCCCAGAGCCCAATCACCTTTCAGAGGATGGGGACCCTCCTGTCTGTCGTATCTGTCTGGCTCTTGGGTTTTGGGGGCAGGGGGAAGACCACTGCAGCCTCTATATCTGGAGCCAGTTGGTCCCCCTGGAAGTGCTCAGTGTCTGACCCTCTTGGCGGCTGTATGAGCTGAGAGTCTGGGTTAGTCGGGGTTCTCCGCCCTCTGCTGTGAGCACCCTGAGTCCTGTGCCTCTGCAGGGCAGTTTTCACTCTCCGGGTTCCCGGGATGATCTGGGCTCCCAGAAGAATGCGCATCCCCTGCACTAGATCAAATGTCTCCAGGATCCCCACCAGCACTCTCTTTGCTGGCTCCCCCGCAGCTAGGACCCCTGCTTTGCACCTGGAGCCCGAGGGGGCCCTGATAGAAACAATGTGTCCTTTCCCTCAGCTCCTCCCCACCACACCCCACACTGCATGGGGGTGACCATTGCCGGAAGAGCCTCTGTAAGCGGCAGTCTCCTCTGCCACATTCTACACCTCATGCTCACTTATGCCGCTTTAAATAAGCACTTTTGGGGGTGTCGCCATGTCCACTTTACATCTGAGAAAGTCAGAAGCACAGAGAAGTTAAGAAACTTATACAAGGTTACACAGCAGGGAAACCACAGAGCTGAGATTCCATCCAGGCAGCATGACCCCCCCCACCCCCCAGGACCTATGTCCCTGACCGCTCTGCTCGTCTCATGGGACAGAATCAGATTGGAGAGTGACAGCGTGGGACAGAATTAGAATCCTGCCAGAGGAGTCCTGGGTTGGTTTCAGAATTCTAGTGTCACAAACGAAGCCCCATCAAGTTCAAGACCTCAACTTTGTCAAATGGCAGAACCAAGCCCTAGGGCCGGAAGGGGCTCTGCTAAGATCACAGCCTGGACCAGGGTAGGGCCTAGGCACCGCCTGCTGCCACCTCCTGCTGGCTGGGTCCCTGAGCTTCCGTCGGTTGTAGGCCCCCTTATCCCTGAAGCCCACCCGGCAGTGCCTGGGCCACAGGGTCCTATTAGGGATTTTCCACCTCTCTAAAAAGGTCTTAATGCCTGTCAGTCCTTGTGAAACTTTAATTAATCTCAGAGGCTGATGGCTTGAAGGGAGCAGCCTTAGCCTTACAAGGCTGAAGATGACGGCTCCATTTATGTGGTGTGGAGGAACGCTGCAGACATTCCTGCCAGCAATAAAAGCCACATGGCTTTTCCAGCGTCGCCCTTGGAAAAGAAAAAAATGCAGCCCTCTGCGGAAAGAAAGCAGCTATGTACTGTATGCATGGCGTGAGATAAAAACAGGCGTTCCGAGGTGGAGAACAGTCAGGCTTTTATGCCTCCTCCATGACCACCGACAGTGGCAGGACCTGGCGGTCACCCTCTCAGCCACAGGCAGCATAGGAAACAGGGTTGGCCCCAGCGCAAGGTCTTTAGCTCCTAGGGAAAAGCCTCAGCTCCCCCACCTGGGCTGGGTCTAAGCTCCCTTGGCTGTCTCTGAGGTGGTGCCAGCTCCCTAGGGTGTGACCTGTGTGGTATCACGGGGTCTTGCTCTTAGGAAGGGCACGCACTATGGTGAATGCATGCTTCACCACCACAACTTTGAAAGTGTTAGGTGCCTGTTGAACAAGGACCTGTATTTTTATTTTTCATAGGGTCCCCCAAATCATGTGGCTATTCCTGGTCCTAGATCTCCCATAGGCCAGGTACCCTTCCCATGCCATGGCTTGGCATGTTGGGTAGAAGGGTGAGCACACATTGCTTCTTTTGCTTATAGCATCTTAGGTGAACTTCAGAACACTTGTGAAATGAACAGAGGCCCAGAGGCATCACATGCTAAGAAAGTCTAGATTTGAACTCAGTTCTCAGACTTCAAATGAGGTGTGTGTGTGCTTCTTTGTGCACACACACACATGTACACATTCGGATGTTCAAGGTTGACATCAGGAATCTTCCTTGGTTACTATACAACTTATTTACTGAGACAGGATCTCTCAGCTGAAGCAAGAGCTCATCATACAGCTTGCTGGCTAGCCAGGTTACTTTGGGGACTTCAGTCTCTGGGCTGTCACATCTGACAGCATTTCCATGAATGCTAGGGATCTGAACCGAGTTATCTCCTCAGCTCCGAAGCCAGCACTCCTAACCGCTCTTCATAATTCTACAGTGTTCCTTCTTCATCAGCCATGTACAGTCAGGCTCCTCTCCTGTTATTACCAAATAATAGAAAGTACAACATAAACAAGAGGGAGAGTCTGGTTAGTGTGGACCTGGCTGTGGGGTAGTTCTATGGCAGCTCGTGTCCTTTATTAGCCTCTGGATGGGTCATCGGTCTGAGTCTGGAATGTAGAACAGAGCTAACAGCCATCAGGTCCTATGTGGTGTCACCGGTGGAGTCAGGCCAGCCCTTCCCTGGGCCTCGGACTCTCTTTTAGAGACACAGTGACTTGGCTCCTGCCTCATCCCTAAGAGACCTAGAATTTTCTCACCTACAGGAGGTCTGCTCAGTTTTTCATTCCATGGTTGGAGAAACTGAGAGCTAGGAAAGACCACCGAATTACCCAGGTCGCACAGGGTGCTGGCTGGATCCTCCCTCTGGCTCTGGGCACTGACTGACTGGAACCAGTTAGTCCCCTTTGCTTTCACGCCAAGTCTGTAGCCACACTGGCCTGTCAGGAGCCTCAAGAGCCAAGTGTGAAAGTCACAGCCATACTTCCTGACAGGTGTTAATGATTCCACTGTGGTCTGTCTGCATGGTCCCGATTCACTGCAGAGAATCCCTCCTGACTGCAGCCTTGGGACCGAGGTAAGGCCTTGGGGAAGGGTTTACACTCAGAGCTGTGTGCATCAGCGGTCAATGGACCCGCATCTTGTAAAGGAGTAGGAAGCAGCTGAGAATCTTTCTGCCCTCTCGTACTGTTCTGAAGAACGGACTCCAACTTGGAAGCAGAGCGATGCAGACCTCACTAGCTCTGCAGTGTCTTGGTCTTGGCATCGCTCTTTATGTAGGAGTAAGTGATGTTGCTCTTTAGGAAGTGGGAGAAATTAGTGATCCCAGCTCAGGCATTTTGTTAGGGCAACGTTAGCTGAAGGAGACACTGTACCTCCTCCACCAACACTGGCAGCATGCACTTTCAGAGCAAGGGCCCCCACCCCAAGGTTGTGGTGCCCCTGGGTAACAGGATGGGAGAGCAGACAAGTGGGCTGGGAGGAGATCCTTGCCCTGAACCTGAGCCTTACAGTGTCCCAGGGCTGAGAGAAGCCCATTTGCCTGGTTCGAACAAAGATGACTTGGGCTGGTAACAGAGCCCCCATCCCCTGCACCTCCAGTCCTGGGGGGCAGAGTATTAGCCTGGGCTGGACACTGGGTTCCTGCTTAGATCGGTACCCTCTCTGCTTTATCATTCTCACCGGAAAGTGGGAACATTCCTGTGCTCAAAGTGGAGGGTGAGGCTCTGGCACACAGGGGTTCAGAGACCACAGCTACCATAGCTGGGACCCCCATGAAGGGGAATCACTGAACCACTTGGTTTGACCCCCCCACCCCCACAGACCTTGGTGTGGAGAAGACTGCTGGAGGCAGGTCACATGACAAACTGTTAAGGCAACTGGGGACTTTGTTCTGGGAAAGGACCACCCTGAGTCAAAATTCCTCTTCAGATTAGAGGGTTATATTTACCCTTTTATTTCCTATATGTGAGTACGTGTGTGTGAGTGCACATGTGCACGCCAGAGGCTAATGTCTTCCTCAGTTTCTTTCCACGTTATTTTGTGAGACAAAATGAGATTTGGCCTGGGCCTCACTGATGGTGTTAAATTTGGTTAGCCAGAAAGTCTGAGGCATCCTTCTGTCTCTGCCTCCCCAACACTGAGATTACAGACACACAGGCTAGCACACCTGCTTTTTAAAATATGGGTTCTGAATCCTCATGTCTGCACACATTATTGCCTGAGTTATCTTCTCAGCCTTGACTGCTACTTATTATTAGCAGTATTATTAGTAGTATTGAGTATTAGTAGTATTGAGACAGGGTCTCATATATCTTAATCTGGCTTCAAACTTCCTGTGTGGCTGAGGACATTGGACACTCAATTCTCCTGCCTCCACCTCCTAAGTGCTGGGATCACATGTGTGTGCCACCATGCCTGGCTCACTTTCAGATCTATAAAGAACTCCCTGTGGGGGCTGGAGAGATGGCTCAGTGGTTAAGAGCACTGAGTGTTCTTCCAGAGGACCCAGGGTTCAATTCTCAGCACCCACATGGCAGCTAACAACTGTCTGTAACTCTAGCTTCAGGGCAAAATACCACTATACATAAAATAAAAATAAGTAAATCTTAAAAAAAAAAAAATAAAGAACTCCCTGTGGCTGAGGTGGGGGACCAGGGACAGGGAGTACTGGCTGCACACAAGCAAATGCAGTGCTGTGACTGCATTACAAAGAGCTCCCCAGGCTGCCTGGGCTGCTGTAAGAAGCAGGCTGAGAGCTGGAGGCTAAACCAGGGCAGGGTCTGCTAGTCTTAAAGGTTTATTGAACAAATAAGAGAGAAACTTCTGTGCTCCATTCTGGCCTGCTGGATTCGGGCCTTGGAACTGCATCTGCCTCAGGCTTCGAGATAGGCGGTACTGAGGCAGATTGCTCACCCAATGCAGGGAGACCAAGTCACCTTCGGAGGGCTCCCCTCAGCTCCCCCAGGGTCATCTGCGCTTCTCCCAAAGCCCTGCTCTCTCAAGCCCACACAGCTGGGCGGGTGGGGTCGTTCAGCTGGCAAAGGTGCCTTCATGGTCTGACTTCAATCTCCGGGACCCACATGTTAGAAGGAGAGAATCAGTTCCTGCATGTTGTCCCTCTGTCTGATCTCCAAATGTGCACTGTGGCACATGTGCACCCCATAAGTAAATAAATATAGTAAAAATTAGTTTAGAAAGAGCACAGTATACACAGACCGGAGGGTGTAGCCCACACCCCCACCATGGAAGTTGCAAGGAGGGTATAGCTGGAGAGGGCTCCTTGGGGTAGGCATGGGTCTAGTCACCTCTTTAGTTGTTCTAGAAATTAAGTCCAAAGTGGGGACAGGGCTCTGATTTGTCATTGTTCTTTCATCTTTTAACAAAACTCATATTTCATATGTGCCTCTTTACTTAACACTTTACAATAATTTGTAGTTGTTGTTTTTGTTTCTGAGACATGGTTTCTCAGTATATCCCTAGCTATCCTGGAATTGCTCTGTAGACCAGGCTGGCCTCAAACTCACAGAGATCTGTCTGCCTCTGCCTCCTGAGAGCTGGGATAAAAATGTATGCACTATCACTGCTCAGTTTACAGTAAAAATATTTCAGAGGGGGCTGGAGAGATAGCTCAGAAGTTAAGCGCACTGACTGTTCTTCCAGAGGTCCTGAGTTCAATTCCCAGCAACCACATGGTGGCTCACAACCATCTATGATGATATCTGGTACCCTCTTCTGTATACTGTATACATAATAAATAAATATTTAAAAATATTTCAGAGGTAAGCAAAATATAGAAAACATTTTAAGCTGGCTGGATATAGTGGAGTCTGACTTTAATCCCAGCACTCAGGAGGCAGAGGTAGAGGCAGGTGAATTTCTGTGAGTTCAAGCACAACTTAATCTACATATCAAATTTCAGGCTAGCCAAAGCTGCATAATCTTGTCTCATTTTTTTTTTTATTTAAACCAAAGTATAGTAATGTATGCCTGTAATTTC
The DNA here is from genome assembly GCA_004025045.1 of Sigmodon hispidus. NCBI lineage: Eukaryota > Metazoa > Chordata > Mammalia > Rodentia > Cricetidae > Sigmodon > Sigmodon hispidus. Next base: position 26,285 of record PVIH01012873.1, read on the forward strand.
AGCACTTGAAATACAGAGCAGAAGGGTCAGGACTTGAAGGTCATCCTCTGCTACATATTGAGTTTGAGACCAGCTGGGTTATGTGAAATCCTGTCAATAAATAAATATATAGAAAAAGTCTTAAAAGGTTCTCTGTATTTCAATCCTCTGGAGGGAGAGAAAAATTTAAAAGAGCTTACATTAAGACACACACCTTTAATCCCAGCACTCGGGGAGGCAGAGACAGGTAGATTTCTATGAGTTTGAGGCCCGCCTGGTCTACATAATGAGGTCCAGGCCAAGACCCTGTCTCAAAAACAAGAACAATAAACCAACAGAAAAACCCCAAGCTAACAAAAGCATATAGCATTGCTTTATGACTGTCCTTGGTCCATCAAAGCTGGGACTGCTTATCCTTTTAGCTTTTATTTCTGTATTTATTTGGTACCTGGGATTGATCACAGGGCCTCCCATGTTTTAGGCAAGTGCTATTTCATTCAGCCACCTTCCCCGGCCCAGTTGTATCCATTTATCTTTGGCCAAATCACTGTTTCAATGCCATTCTAACATCTAGCTCTTGACTTAATTGCCTGCTAGTTCTTGAAGCGTCTCCTGGCAGCAGGTTCACTCATCAGCATCACTTGGTACCCAGCAGGTACCCAGTGCCCGCTGAGCATGCTCCCTGTGGCTGCCTCCACCCTCCAGGTCCCTGCCATGGTTCACTTCACAGGTGAGGGTGGGTTCAGTCTGGAAGGGTGTGCCAGGGCATGGAGGAGTGCTCTGCGTATTGATGCTATGTTATGTGCAGCAACTCTTCCATCCCTGAACTCTTTCCTAGCAATATACACCAGATAGATTTTTGCCAATGGGTTCATGTACTTGGCTTAGCCACCTTAGATGTTAGGATTCTCCATCATCACCCTCATCTCGCAGGAGGAAGCTGAGATACAGCTGGTGATTGCTCCAAGTTCACTATGAATCTGAGAGTGTTAAAGTCAAGGACAGACTCCAAAGAGCAGTACAGGCCTTGGCTCCATACTGGGTCCCCAGAGTTGGAAGGCCAGTAGGGGGTGAAAGGTGAGGTCTACTCTGGGAGACTGTTACTCAGCTAAGCAGCCCCGCACATGGAGCAATGGCTGCTCCTTCCTTCTCAGTGTGTCTGTGGCCCTTGGGGAAGGAAATGTTGAGGATGTGGGCATCTGACCCTGGGCTGGAGTGGGCTCCTAAACCCTGCTCCACCATCCTGGCCACAGGCTCAGACAGGGATGCTTTTTGCTATTTGTTGGAGAGTTTTTACTGGCGACAGTGTGGCATGCCCAGGGTGGGTTTTCACTGCTCACAAATGTCCTGAGGCTCAGGATCTGTCTCCCAGTGTGTCTCAGAACCTCAACCAGAGCCTTTAGCTTAGAGAACTGCTCTGTCCTCATCCCAACCTGGTCCCCAGGACCAGATTTCTGGTCCTGGGCTCCTAAAGAACGTAGAGATAAAGAAAAACAGAAAAGAGGTGGGAGGTACCAAATTCCACTTCCTCCTACATCAGGCATATGCCACGACTGCTGGGAATATGGCAAGGGGCATGTCAACTGGTAGGGAAAACTGAAGACAGAAGGCTTTGGGGAAACAGATGGGAAGAGCGATCTATGCTGAGGGATGGCCACCGATGCTTTAAGCAGTCCAGAAAGGGCCTCCTGGAGGAGGCGACCTTGGGCTAAGCCCTGAGGACTAAGGGGGATTAAAGAGCCAGCAGCTGGTAGCAGGGCTCACCCAGGACACCAGCTTCCTTCCCCACAGGCTCCTGCCACCTTCTGTCTCTCATCTCTGGCTTTTGCACATTAGCCCTGAGAACCAGAGGCAGATTCAGGCTCCTGGAAGCTGAGGAAACTGAGGCCAAAGAGGAGAGGGATTCAGGTGGCGCTGCCTGGGTACTACTTGTGGCCCAAGCCCGGTGGCTACGGGCTCTCCTGCAGGTCATAGGCTGCGCCTGGGAGGACTCGGGCTGGCGCTGGGCACGGTCCCCAGCGGAAGGCGCCCGTCCCTGATTGGAACAAGGTGGCGACGCCCCGCCGGCCGCATTGATCTCACCCGGTGTTCCAGCCGCGGGGCGGGGCCGCGCTGGGCGCTCTGCCTGCTTTCCCAGGTGTGGGGACACCCCGGGGAAATGGCTTTTCATGTGGTTGTGGCAAAGCCTTGCCACCCTGGGAGCACGTGGGGGAGGCCGAGGGTCGGGGTTATGCTGGCAGTGGGGAGGGTGTGTGTATGTGGAGGCTGGAGATCCACAACCAGCCACACCCTGGAGAGGTCAGGAGATGGGGACAGAGGGGGCTTCTGGGTATGGGAAGGCTGTTGGGCAATGCGTTCCCTATTGTTCTTCTATCCTTCCCGTGTGCCACATAGGTTTGGGGACATGCCTCTCCTTTTTACACATGGAGACACCGCTGCTCCTTAAAGTTAAGAAATCTGCCTAAGTCAGAGGTTCTTTGTCCTAGATCTGGACTGAGGATGAAGCTCAGCTGATGAGGTCATCACCTAGTACCAAGAAGCCCTGGGCTCAATTCTCGGAAGCACCCAATAAATTGGAGAGGGTGACCCAGGCCTATAATCTCAGCACAGGGGACATAGAGCTGGAGGACCAGACTTTTAAGGTCATTCTTAGCTACTTTACTTCAGAAAACCCAAACAAACTAAGATCTCCAGGGTCAGGTTTTAGATGTGAGACCCAGCTGGTCCACACTGCAGGAGGGGTTTGGGCAGAATCTCCATGTCCATCTCGCCTTGCTAGAGACACGGGTCCAGAGAGGGGACTGGGTATGCTGAAGTAGGAGGACTGAGTGGTCACATAGGAGATCACGGAGGGCTATGCCATGCTACTAATCTTAATGGGCAGTTTTCTCCTGGCACACAGAAAGTTTTTCCAACTAAAGCAAAACTGTATGCATTTATTTATTTGTGCACATGCTCTGGTATGTGCGTGGCGGTCAGAGTACCAGCTGTGGGAACTGATTCTCTCCTTCCACTCTGGAGTCTCAGGGATTGATCTCAGGTCATTACTTTTGGTAGCTAGAGCCTCTACCTACTGAACCATCTCTCCCCCCCCCCCATTTAAAACTTCTAACTCAGATTCGTCATCCCTCAGGAAATCCTCTCTTTTCTGGGACTAGCTTTAAGAAGTCTGGCCCTTGATGTCAGTAAACACCGCTGGTTCCCTGGTGCTATGGTTGGGGAGAATATGACTTCCTCTTAAATATGCTGTTCCCTGTGGTCGACACTACAGCTTCCCATTAACCTGCTAAGTGAGCACTCCCAGAGGGTAGTGACTGAGCAGACTAGGGTGGTAGTGAGGACAGGGTTGGGGGCAGTGGAGGGGTGTCACTGATCATCTCTTCCCTCTGATTGGTCTTTGTGGCATTGTGTGTGGCTTGTAACCTCTTATAGTTCTGTCTTGTCTGTTTCTACACTGTCCCTCCATCGGCCCAGTCCAGCCACAGACTGCCATGCCTTCCTGCTGCAGGGCCTCCATCTGTCTGTCTGCACTGGTAAACTCAACCCTGCCCGGTGCGTCCTCCTTTTCTGAGCTCCTGTTGCAGGCAGAAGCATAGTCGTTCCACTGATGGCCATGTCCTTATCCCAAGGTCTAGGGATAAGCCATCCTATAGAGCAAGAGGGATTTAGCAGGTAAAGGCTTGGAGACTACCCTGGGCTGTGCAGATGGGTATGGAGATGATGAGAAGAATCAGAGTGATCTAGGGAACAGGCCAGAGAACTGTGGGGACAGTAGAGTGTGGCGATATATCACCACAGCAGAGGAGAAGCTGCCATTGTGAGATCTGACCCATCAGCATGGGAGGGCAAGATGGATGGAGGCCAGGAACCAGGACATGGGTACCAGGGACAGGCAGCAAACTAGAACCCAGGGACAAAGGTGGCCCCATGGCATCAGAGTCCAGCTCCACCCTGCCCTGATTCTCACTTGGGATTTCTGGAGGTCGCACCCGGCTTGTGGTCACTTGGGATAGCAAATACCAGCAAAGACCTTCCTGGGTCCTGGCCAGAGAATGTTTGTTGCAGAGAAACAAGAGCTTTACTTTGATTAGAGTCCCCCGGACAGAGCAAATGAAAGAACTATAGACTTGGCCCCAGTATGGCAATGTTTCTTTGTTTACCCTGGGTGCCCTCTGTCCTGTTACACCCCCGGAGCTTAGCACATGCCCACCTAATGGGTAGAACGAGTGGATGGACGATCTAGTGATCACACTACCCCAGTGACTGCTCTGTCTTCCAGGCCACCAGCAGGATAAAGTGTGATGAAAACAAGTAGTCTGGCACTGGGAAAACTGAGGCAGGAGGGTTGTTTCAAGTTTAAGGCCAACCTAGTCTACAAAGTGAATTCTAGGCTAGTCAGAGCTTCATAGCAAGACTTTGTCTCAGTAAAATCAAACCCTCCCTGGACCTGGAGCAGTTCTGAGCTCTCTCTAATGCTCTACTGAGCCAGTGATGTCATCAACTCAACAAAGTCAAGGCCCGGGAGGTGACTCAGCCAGAGTGCTAGAGCTGGGCACTGCCAAGTGCTTGGAGGAACAGGGTGCTCCAGCTGAGTCTTTGTCTATTAGCTCAGGGTGTCTTCATTTTCTGACTGCCAAACTCCTACTCATACACCAAAGCCCCATCTTAATTGCCCCACTTTGTGAAGCTTTCTCCAACACTTCCCCGGCTCCCTATCCTGATGAGTATGAGGACTTGCTGGTGGCCCTTTCTTTCCTAGGACTGTGATGTCCTGCAAACAGACATGGGTCACTTCCAGCTCTTTGGCCAAGGAACAGAGGATTCCTGGAGCTTTGCAGAATGGGCAAATGAGTGAAGTCTGCCTTCCACTCTGGGCCTTAGTTTTAGAGTCCAGAGTCCACAAGAGGGGAGAAGAGAATCCTTCATTCCCTCTGCTCTTAAAACAAAACACATATTTTTCTGGGTATGAAAATAATACCTATTCATTAAGGAAAAATTGGAAAATAATAGAATTATGAAGGAGAAAATTAAAACCACCCCAAGCCTGCCACCCAGAACCGTTGCTGGCATCTGCCCTTTGGCCACTGTTCCTATGCAGCCTTTCTTAACCCCCCTCCCGTCCCTTTTCGAATCTTCATAGAATGCTGAGAACACACAGCTCACTGTTTGAAACAACCAGACATACTACGTGTGTCCTTGCTGTCACTGAGTTCCCTCAGCAAGTAGAGGCTGCCGAGCTGGGTGACCCAGCCTGGACCACCATCCTGTTCTGTCAGGCCAACAGCCCAGCTGCCTCTGCTGTCATTGTGAGGGATACCCCTTGGCTGGAGTCTGTCACATCCCTGACCCCACCACCCTGGCTGAGCCACATGTGAGTGCCCTACACATCAGTCCTCTACCTGGCTCTCCACTGTCCCTTGCCAGACAAGAAGCCTTGAGCACAGTCCCTTCTTTTCCCAAGGATAGCCCTTTCATACCCAAGGCCTCCTGGTTCCAACCAAGGGTGAGAACATCATTATACGCTGCCCCATCTAAACCATGTCCAAAGTCTGTCCTTGGTCTCCATCCCTCGGCTACCAGTCTTAGGTGCTGGGACCTCAGGCTGGACACACCTCATAACTTTTAAAAACCCACAAGCTGGCCAGATACCAGATTCTGGAGATCTGTGTTCTCAGAGGGGAGTATGGTTGGCTATTGCTTTACCAAAGAGAAAATAGACAGGTCTGAGAAAGCCTGTGGCTGGACCTCACCCACAGCGAATTTGCTCATTCTCTACCACAGGCTTCTGGTGTTGTCATGGAGCTGAGGGACCCAGGCCTTGTGGTCTAGGTGGCAGAGTTGCTGCTGTGTGACACCTGCAGTTAGCTGTTGGTGGCCACAGTCCTATCCTTGAGAGGTGGCAATTTGGCCTGACAGTGTGGTAGCCAGATCCTGCCTGGAGTTCCCTTCTCATGTGCTCTGGAAGGTTCTTCCACCTCACTGTCTCCATTGCAGAGCAGAGGGGGTTCAGGTGCAGGTAACATGAAGACCTTTCAAATGACCACCTTACTGCAGTCAGCTCACCTGCTGTGCTGGGAGGGTCCCAGACACCCCCAGATGAAGAACTCACCATGCTTAGTGATCGATGGCTTCTTTTTTAAGCTACCTCACAGGAAGAAGGGGCCAGAAATGAACTCTGGGGTTGCCCGGAGCCCTGGGGACACTTCTTATTTGCATATTCTTCCCCATCACTCAGAGAGCCCTGTGGATTCACCAGTCCTGAGAAGCTTCCCAGCTTGGGCACAGGGGACCGTGGCAGCAGGAAGGTCCCGGATGGCCCACTGTGTGATGGCTGAAAAACTCAAAGCCCCGAAGGGCATCACTAGCTCCCTTGTAGCCCCCTGGCCTTTCAGAGTGGTCCCTCCACTGTCTCATCAGTGCTTAGATAGATCTGGAACCCCTAAAATTGGAGTGATCCAGCAATCCCCCCATAGCTTCTCTGGGATCCCCAGGTGGGGGTTCCTATTGTGTTGAACCTGACTGCTGATGTGAGTGTGCCTAGATGCAGCTGTGTGCACACACACCACACAATGGGCAGGCCCATGGCCCAAAGCCCAAGGCCCAGGGCTCAGCATGTGCAGCACCAGGTAGCTGTGCAGTCAAATTTTGGTCTAGTACAAAGGAGAACACAGGTAAGGAGGGTTTCAAGGGCCAGTTCCACACAGGACAGGGGTGCACCTTGGGGGCTGTTTGAAGGTGGGAATGGCTGGGGTCCATGCTGTCAGGGCCTGGGGCAAATGGAGCTGGGGGATGCTTGCTGGGGGAATTGCCTTGTTTGGCCTCTCTTATTTATTGTCTGTTTAAACAATGGAGTTAAGAAGGAACATTAATGGAGCTGTCATCCCATCCACCCTGGGATGCAAATCACAAGAGTACAGTGAGAAACTGGGAAATACAGAATAATGAGCAAAAATGTCAAAGCTGGAGATCTTGACATTGGAGAGAATGGTGTGTGTGTGTGTGTGTGTGTGTGTGTGTGTGTGTGTGTGTGTGTGTGTAGTGGGGTAGGAGGGTGTCCCAGAGACAAGGCTGAGCTCAACAGTGCAACAGTGACAGCCCTAACCACCAGGCTCTGTGTCCTTTGCAGCATCCCCATGGCATCCAGCCTTCTCTTTGTTGATACTGACCACCTGGAGATGGGTGCTGCTCTCCCCTGGTCCAGAGATCAACACTGAGTCAAGAAGATTGGGTGCCGCCCTCTGGGTGAAGGAGGTAGAGCTGAGATGAAACTTGGAATCTGGGGTTGGTGAACTTGAAAGTAGATCCCCCTGAAGTCATAAACTGAACCCCACTGTCAGGACGGCTCACAGATCACACCCTCTGTGGTCTGTACCAAGAACAAGATACTCACGTCCCTGACATGAAACCCAAGATGCCACAAACCAGGCCCCAGTCATGGTCCTAGCTTGGTTCCTTGTCCAGGTATCACTGTCCTCAGCCCTGGTCACTGACTGAGCTACAGTCCCACTCTTCTTGTTCATCAGGGCTTTTTAGAAACTTCCATCAGTCAAGGACAAAAGGCTTTGTCACCAGCCCCATTGTCCACACAGGCAGGGCAGCAAGGGTGTGGCGCCTCCTGCTACCCTAAGTATGCTACTCTAGGCCAAGTCTCTGGGGCTTCAGGTGGCCTTGGGCCTGGCCAGGGCGAGAAGGTCTTAGGGGCCATGCTCAGAGCTTGGGATGTCCATGATTGGTCTGTAGGGGAGGCTCAGAGTGCCTACCATGGGCCTTAATGTTCCCACATCCTCATAATTTGTCCTTATTTCCCTGTCTGCACCCCAGGCAAGGGCTTGGTGTGGACATGGGGTTGAACTAAGATCTGAAGGATTCTGCAGGCCCTTCAGCTCTGGCTAAGTCTCTCAGTTTCCCACTTCTGTTCTTGTGAGGATCATGGCCCAGTACTTTCTGAGGGTCCACAGGCAGGTTCAGCTACCTCATCCTCGGGCCCTCAGATCCATTCCTCTGGTGACAAAATCCAGTCAGAGTCATTACTACTGAGCTCGCCAAGAAAGCACAGGGCTGATATTGCCTCCTGCTCCTACATTCTATTCCTGCCTAGAGTTGTTTGGGATCACGTGACCTGTGCTCATGGATGTGGAGACAAAGAACTTTCCTTGACATGGGGGAGTCCAAATTCCTTAGTGGCTGCCCTGTTGCAGTGAGATGTGAGTGATCCCATGCAGGATGCCTGGGTTTGAACCCAGGAAGGATGATCTGAGGCATGTGGACCAATCTCTTTGGGCCTCAGCTTCTTCATGTATTAAATGGGTTTCCTATGGCTCATTGAGCAAAGGGCATGAAAACACCCAGAGCATAAATCCTGTGACTATTTAAAAGTCAAGTCATAATCATTCATATTTTCTAGAGAGTCAATTTGCAACCGTCCTGGCAAGAAGGAAGGTACTCTAAAGAGATACCCGTGTCCCTTTCAGAAACAATGGCTTCCAAGGAACCAAAATATCTCCAGGAATCTCAAGCTGAAGCTGAAGCCTGGTGCCAGAGAGGAGATTCCTAATGACAGATTGCAAGAGAGACTGAAAGCCAGAGCATAATGGGTGGCTGACGGGCAGGACAGACGCTTGGCCAGGACTGCTTAGCCATCCAACTCTTGTTCTCTATTTAAACCTAACCCTCACGTCAGGAGCTGATGGTAGACTTTTGGGGGGTCACTAGATTTGTTCTCTTCCTAATGTTCCCCCCATTTAACCCTTCTCCTTCATTGGCCAAGCCTGACTGGTTAGAGATGTCAGGGCCCAGACTTTGACCCTAACAAGTTCAGGATCACAGTGTGGATTTCTGAACCACTGTAATTTCCCCTCTAGCATGCTCCTGTAAAGTCTCCTACAGTTAAAACATTCCCTGGTCCGGTGGTGCTGATGGCAGGTGTAGACATTGCCACTTTCCCTGGCACAGACTATCCCTGGGTGGGCTAGGGTGAAACTTCTAAAGGCTGTGTTCCTCAGCAGATTAAAGGCTCTGAAAAGCTTGCAACACAACCCTGTGTGACATAGCATTCCCAGTTGCTGGCTTCAGGTCCTCTGTCACTCTGTACAGCACCAGATACCTCTGCTTGGCACATACGGGGAATAGCCCACCATTTCCTGGTTGCTAGGAAACAGGACAGGAGTTAGTGCTTAGTGGAGCAGCAGCTCATGGTGAAGGATTAGTGGTCCCCACTCACAAACATCATCCGGAGTCCTCCCAACCCTTCTCACTATCTGACGCAGCCCTGTATCAGCCACTGCCCCCGCCCCCAGGACAAGGCACTTTGGAACATCTCAAGTGTTTTCCTTCCTGCAATGTCTGGTGCATTAAAAACAGAGTTCAGGGGCTGGAGAGATGGCTCAGCGGTTAAGAGCACTGGCTGCTCTTCCAGAAGACCTGAGTTCGATTCCCAGCATCCACATGGCAGGTAACAATTGAGTGTAATTCCAAGATCTGACACCTTTACACAGTTGTACATGCAGGAAAACACCAATTCACATAAAATAAAAATAAATGTTAAAAAAAAAAAAACAGAGTTCAGGAGCCATCTTCCAAACTGTAAATGCGCCATGCAAGAGGCCTCCCATGGTCTGAGAGAGAATATAGGAAACACTCAGGCATGCTTTTAAAAGGATTATTAAAATGAAATTAATAGGAACTTGGAGAAAAGACTCAGTGGCTAAGTGCTGCTCTTCTAGAAGATTCAAATTCTTTTCTTAGCATTATGCCAGGCAGCTCATAGCTGCCCGTAACTGGCTTGGGGGATCTGAACCCTCTGGTCTCCAAAAGCACCTGTGATCATGGGTACACACTCTCACACACAGGCTCAGTCACACACCTGTGCACAAACTCAGCGACTCACACACCTACACATAACTAAAATAAAAGATAACAGTAAATCTTTAAAACGAAGTTAGCAGCCTGGCCCGTGACACAGGCATCTCAGGTACTTGGGAGGGTGAGGGATAGGGTCACAGATTCAAAGGACAGCCTGGGCTATACATACAGACTGACTTCACAAGGCCAGCCTGGCCAACTTAATAAGACCTTGTTTTAAAATCAAAAGGAAAAAAGAAGCCGAGGTTGTAGCTCAGTGGTAGCATCCCTGCCCAGTGTGTATAAGGTCCAACTCTTAGCCCTACAACAACAAATAAAAAATTAAAGATTAAAGATTCAGTGTCTTTGTGGCACAGGCAAGTGTTCAGTGTTTGTATGCGACAGGTGGTCATGATGGATTGGGATGACTGGGCACAGAACGGTTCCTCCATCCTGACAAGTCCCTTGAGACAGGATTCTTCTCACAGCAAAGGCAGGCTGATAATCACCCTAAGGTCCTGGGATACTCTCCTTGTGGCTTCACACATGGCAGGAAACCACCCCATGGAACATTCTAGAAGAAAATACACGGAATGATGGTGGTTTTGTCTAGGGGTGGGGGCATCCAACTTGCTTTTGAAGTCCATGGATTCTGAAGGTGTTTTGTAATGTTAAGTGCTGTGGAGTTGAGGGTCAGCTGGACATTTCCTGGGTGTTCTCACTGGCTCTGAAATCTTCAGGGCTTAGTCTTGCCACAGGCTTCATTCTTGTGTGTGTGTGTGTGTGTGTGTATGTTTGTGTATGTGTATGAATGAATGTGTGTCTGTGTATGTGTGTGTATGTGTATGTATGTGTGTGTGTATGTGTGTGTACATGTCTGTGTATGCGTGTGTGTGTCTGTGTATGAATGTATGTATGGTATGTGTGTGTCTGTGTACGTGTGCGTGTACGTGTCTGTGTGTGTGCGTGTGTCTGTGTGTATCTGTGTATGAATGTGTGCCTGTGTATGTGTGTGTCTGTCTGTGTGTGTGCGTGTGTCTGTGTGTGTCTGTGTGTGTGTGTG
>PVIH01012873.1:37266-61406 GCA_004025045.1 Sigmodon hispidus
TGTGTGTGTGTGTGTGTGTGTGTGTGTGTGTGTGTGTGTGTGTGTGTGTGTGTGTGTGTGTGTGTGTGTGTGTGTGTGTGTGTGTGTGTGTGTGTGTGTGTGTGTGTGTGTGTGTGTGTGTGTGTGTAGGTCAGAAGCCGACCCTGTATGTTTTCAATTACACTCCATATTAATTTCCCCATTCAAATGCTAACCAGGCCTGACCTTGCTTAATTTCTGGCATCAGATAAGATTGGGCTAGTCCAGGGAAGTGTGGGAGTAAACCACCTTAGTTTCCACGACAGGCTCTCTCAGCGAATCTGGAGCCTGCCAGTTGGATTAGACTGTCCCAGAAATCCCCATCTCTTCCTCCCTGGGCTGGGAATACAGGTGTGCACTGCCATATGCAGCTTTCCTGTGGGGTCTGGGGATCCAGGCTCTGGCTCTCATGCTTTGTGACAGACATTTTACCAGGCATCCCCCCAACCCCATTCATTTACTCATCATTCAGTTGGGGGCGGTGGGCTGTGACGCTGGATGTCGAGTAGCAACAGGGAAGTGAAAGGGAGCCAGGTCTGTTTTCAGGTCATGCTCCCTTGAAATGATGGTTCTGGCCCTGGCTTCACGCTCTGATGGTGTCTGTGCTGAAATTTTGTTGTTGTTTGCTTATGTGTGTGTGTGTGTGTGTGTCTGTCTGTCTGTCTTGTATGTGTATCTATGTATGTCTCTGTGTATATCTGTGGGTGTCGGCCTGTCTCTGTGTGTGTCTGTCTCTGTGTGTCTGGGTATGCCTTTGTGTGTCTGTGTGTGCATGTGTATGTCTATGTGTGTGTGTTTATGTCTGTTGTTTGCTTGTGTGTGTGTGTCTGTGTGTGTGTCTATGTGTGTGTATCTGTGTCTGTATGTGTGTGCTTGTGTCTGCGGAGGCTACAGGTGCTGGGTTCCAGGTAGATATAAATGTTGGGACTTGAATTTGGGTCCTCTGGAAAGAGCAGTATGCATACCTAACCACTGAGCCATCTCTCCCCACTCTTACTGTTTTGAGATAGGATCTTAGGTAGTTCAGGCTAGCTCTAAAATCTTGATCTTCCTGCTTTTAATTCAGAGTGTGGGATCACAGGCCTGTACCACCATGAGTGGCCATTCTGAAATTCCTAAATTTTTCTTACTCTCTTTCTTACTCTGTGTGTGTGTGTGATAGTGTGAGTGTGTGTAGAGGACAACTTAGGGTGTTGGTCCTCAGCCACCCAGTTTGAGACAAGGTCACTGGTTCTGCTGTGCAGGCCAGGCCAAGCAGCCTGTGAGCCCAGCCTTTTTTTTCTGCCTCCCATCTTGGTCTGGTCTTACAGATGTGCACACATGTGCCTGCCTTTGTGGGTTCTGAGGATCCAAACTCAGATCCTCACATGAGCTTCTGTAGCAGTACTGGACCATTTCCACATCCTCATTCCAAAATACATAATGAACTTTGAACATGTGTCCTGCATCTCCGGTTTGCATTGTGTCCCGCAAGCATCACTGCCTGCATAGTTCCTGAGATAGGTCTCATTTTGGCCGATCTGAATCCCTGTCCTTGTCCTGGATAAAACACAGGCTCCGGCATCCCTGGCACAGTCTTTGTGTCAGACAAGCAGTGTGCTTTGGCTAAATGTTTGTGTGTCCAGAGAGGCATAAAGATAGGGCTGCAAGTGGCTTGGGAGGCCTGTGGTCTTGCCACACTCATGCACACACGCACGTACATACGGGAGCCTACCTTCTCAATGTGTATCTGCACTGGCCTATTTCAGGGAGCTGCCTGTGTCACAGGATGTGAGGCAGCCATCACTGCCCAGCAGGCACTCTGCCTGGACTCCACCTGACTCCACCTGGCTGTCTCTCTCCATGTTTCTCTCTCGTGTCCCCTCCATAGGACACACAAGCCCCCATCTCCAGAACCCCTCTGCACCATTCATTTCATTCAGTCGACTCAGCATGTACCACCAGCACCTTCTAGTCCACAAATCTACTTATAGGGGATCCAGTTCAGACTCCACCTTCCTCAGGAACATTCTGCAAGTCTTTGAACAGGGCTGGGGACATTCTGGGATAATTCTGAGGAGGTGGTGCATTTGAGCCTCACGGAACAGGAGACACATTCCAGACAGGAGGTGGTTTTGATATTACGCAGACCTTGACACTTACTAGGCACCCACCTCTTGCTCAGCCTCAATTTTGCCAATAGAAGCTGCCAACAGATGCAACCCAGTCTCCTTCACCCGTCCCTTCCACAGCTTTGCTTGGAGCAGGCTCCACAAACTTGCTGAGTGTGCACGCGGTTTCATGTCTACGGTGGAATTCATGATGCCCAGTCCACTGTATTATAGACTCAGTGTGCTCATAGATATTTATAGAGGCACCAAGAGGCTGATTGGGGGTTGTAGGTGACTTCAGTGGAGCTGTAGAAGGTTCTCAGGGTCCCATCTTAACTAGTGGGCTTGGGTAAGGACTGCCTTCATTCTGGGCCTCATTACTCCCATCTATACACTGGATGTATGTGCATGTGTGTGGGGGTGGCTATCAGGTACAGGAGGGTAAGCACAGTGGCCTATATTCACCCTTGCATGCCTATAAGTAGTAGGTCAGTGGTTCTCAACTTGTAGGGCATGACCCTTTTAGGGGTCATATATCAGATATCTTGCAAATCAGATATTTATATTATGATACATAACTATAGCAAAATTAGTTATGACATGGCAGCAAAATAATTTTATAGTTGGGGGGGTCACCACCACAGTGTGAGGAACTGTATTAAAGGGCCGCAGCATTAGGAAGGCTGGGAACCATTGCAGTAAGGGTCCTCAGTAAATGTCCACCAGACAGGCCAGTAGTACTCACAATAAAGGAGAAAGATTCTGGGAAATCAGGCTGCCTTGCCCTGGGCCCGTGCCTCAGATGCAAGCATGGCCTGAGCACCTGCTGCATGCAAGGCTCCACCTAAAACCAAGAGAGATGCTGCCTCTACTACCCAACAGGCCAGAGCCGAGATGGTCATGAAAGATACAGAGATTAGAGAAGAAGCACAGGGGGTGGGCATTCTTCAAGCCTGCTCCCAAGAGGGCAAAGCTTTCTCTCTTTGATGAGACAAAGCAGTTTTGTAAGTACCACAGGTTTTATGTTGAGAGATCTGAAAATTGCGACCACTAGGAGAATTTCCCATAAGGCCTCTGGACTCCTCTGGCTCACTCGCTCCCAGCTGCCTGGGCTACAGTTGGCATTTTATTTCCCTTATTCTTTGCCTGAAGGTGTCCCTGTTTGTTTTATTTAGGGAATCTGTCCAGGGGCCTGTCAGGATTTGCTCAAGGGCCCCACTAACCCACCGGAATTCTGCTCCCTAGCTGCCCAGGACCTGCACCTCTTGCTAAGACACCCAGAATCTGAAGCACTGGTAAACTCAGCAGACTTCCAGGGCTGGGTGGGCAAGGCCAGCAACCTTGAAAGTTCTCAGAGGAACAATTCTTGAGCAGTTACCCCCAGATCCCGAGAGGTGGGTGTCTCTGCCCCTTCACCTCTTTCTCCTTCAGAGTTTCCAAATGCTTCCCAAACCTGCTGCTCCTTTTACTACCCCCCCCCTAAAAAAGAAGCAAAGGAGCCAGATAACCCACAGATGTGCAGGTGGAAGACAAGAAGGAACCATTCACAGTCCTGTGGCAGTGGTGCCCTGGTAGGGGTCAGGACTCTTGTGGTCTCTTGGGGCTCTCCATTGGAAGGTGTTTGGGTGGGTGGGTAGGGCTGACCGTGGCAATCTCGAAAATCGTAACATGTACAAATCTACCCTCTCCACCCACACGTAAGTCTGAGCCTTGTGCCAAAAAAACGTCTTTCCCAGACTTAAAAGAAAACCCCAAAGAGGAACCTAAACTCGGAGTTGCCAGCGCCCATAGGCTGGAAGAGCTTAGTGTTCAGAGAAAAACCAGGCAGCCTAGGGGAAGTGAGGAGGACCTGAAATCTGCCGGAACAGCAGCTCCAGTCCATCTTTCCTTCCAGTCATCAGACCCCCCCCCCATAGCAGGGGACACTGACCGTCATTTGGGAGCCCACACCCACTACTTAGAACTCTCTTTGGATGCTTCAAGAATGAGGGATGATGACAGCAGGCATCCCAATTCCTGGGAAAAGAGACTCTTTGGAGAGGGGTGGCCTTGAAGCTGGGTCTGGAAGAGAGATGGGGCCCCTGCTTTTCTGTCAGCTCAGAGTTACGCCTTTTTTTTCTTTTCTACTTACTGGAAGAGGAAGAATATCTATTCATAATACCTTCTGACAATGATAGAGGGCTTGGCTGTGTCAGGCCTTAGGCCACCCAAACTGCCTTTGGTGGGTCCTGTTAATTTTTTCCATTTTACAGAAGAGAGGTACTTCTTTCCAGGTTGCATGGCGAAGTGTCAGGACTTGAATATCGTTTAGGCTAGACTCTGCTGTGGTCCCCTGCCCAGGGCTCCATGTGCGAAGGCTCTTGCCTTTCTAAGGTTCCTACACAGCTCTCTCTAGCACTGGGAAAGAGGGAGCCACATACTGGTGAGTGTGAGCAAGCTAGAGGCTTTGGACAGGAAGTCAACCTGTGTGTCATACACTCAGCCTGTGTGCTATGTGTTTCCTATTTGAAATTTCTCCTGTTAGCCCTTGTCCATGTATATGTGTGTGTGGTATTTTTGAGACAGAATGTATATGTATGTATGTATGTATGTATGTATGTATGTATGTATGTATGCATAGTATTTTATTTTGAGATGGCAGTACCTGGCCTGACTTTGAAATTCACCATGTAGGGCAGAAGGATGACCTTGAACGTCTCCTCATCCTCTTACCTCCATTTCACTGCTTGTTGCTGCTCTGAGATTCGACCCAGGGCCTCATGCACGCACACTAAGCAAGATCTCCGCCAATGGAGGCACATCCCCAGATCCCATTATACAACTGCAGTTCAAAGGCGCTAACGGATTAGCTGCTGCTAAGTAGCTTCGCACAGTGTCTGACCTAAGTGCAGGGTGGGCAGTGGCTCCTTGGGTGTCCAGAAAACTAAGCTGCTTCTCCTGGAGCTGAGTGGGAGAGGAGTACCTTCCTGCCCCTCCACCTTTCTCTGGAACCACTTGTTACCGAGAGGATGCTCTGGGCTCTTGTCCTGACGTCTGCAGGTGAGACCGAGTCAGTCCTGATCTCATTTCCCTGCTCCACTGTGGTCGTGCCCCAGAACTACCCTCCCCCAGCTGCTGTTTCAAGGCCTGTGATGGGCCTAGATATGGTTTCCAGGCACTGATGCCCATATATATTTTTGTCTTTTTCCTCCCTCCCTTCTCTAGAAATGACTCAGGAAGTCCCAGAGCTGGCTCTGAGAACTGACGCTCAGAGCTCAAAGTTCCTGATCTGTGGCAGATGGTCTTGGAGTGACATTGGGCCGAATGAGTGATGGAGATGAAGGCTGGGAATGTAGCTCAATAGTAGCACACTTGCCTAGAATGTCCACGATCTCCAATAACACACACACACACACACACACACACACACACATACACATACACACACACACACACACACACACACACACATACACATACACACACACACACACACACACACACAGAGTACGACCCTCCAACTCTCATAGCTATAGGTATGCAGATTGCACAAAACCAGACATGTAGGTCAATCAATTAGAATAAAGGAGTATATGTAACCCACACAGCTATGGCTACCTGATTTTTGACGAAGATGTCAAAAATGCACATTGCAGTAAAAACAGCATCTTCAAAAAACAGTTCTGGGAAGTCTGGGTACCCATAGGACAAAGAACAAAGATGCTTTCTTCACATCTTTCAGGGAAAGAACTCCAAATGGGTCAAAGGTATTTTTTTTAGGGTTTATTTGTTTTTATTTTATTTGTGTGGGCGCTTGTGTGTGTGCACATATGTGCAGCACATAGGTGTAGTGCCTGTGGAGGTCAGAAGAGGGCACTGGATGCCCTGGAATTGGAGTTTTAGATGACTGTGAGCCACCATGTGGGGTCTGGGAATCGAACCCGTGTCCTCTGGAAGAGTAGTCAGTGATCTTAGCCTCTGAGCCATCTCTCCAGGCTTGAATTAAAGATATTAATGTCAGGCTTGAGACTCTGACACTGTTGGAAGAAAAAGCAAGGAAAACACTTCCAGATACAGACAGGGAGGCCTTTCCAAGCAGGACCCTCAGTTCAGGCCAATGGTTGACAAATAAGACCTCTGGGAACTAGATCCATCAAAGCAACAGCTTATACAATGGTAGAAATCCTTTGCTTGCTATGTACCTGACAGATTCATGTCTGGAACCAGCAATGAACAATAACCCAACAACAGAAGCTCAAATGACCCAATCAATAAACAGACTAATGAGATGGACAGACCATCTCCAGAGATAAAATAAATACACATGCACAATAAGCCTTTGAAAAAATCAGCTACCCAGCGTAAGAGACCCAAACCACACTGGGAGTTTATCTAATCCCAGTCAGAACAGTGGTTAGCAAGAAAACCAGAGTAGATGCTGGCGGAGGAGAAGGGAGCCGTCTACACTGTTCGAGGCAGCAGGGAGCCTGTCTACACTGCAATGGGAGAAGAAGTTAATCTTGTCTCAGTGGAAGTCAGTTAGAAGTTTCTCAAGAAACTGGAAATAGCTCACAACTTTACTCCCAAGACTTGGGAGGCAGAGGCAGGCAGATATCCTCAATTTGAGGCCATCCTTGTCTACTAAATTATTCCAGGTCAGCCATGGATGCATAATGAGATCCTGGACCAAACAACCCTAAAAGTAGAATTTCCCTACGACCCAGCCCTTCTGCTCCTAGGCAGTCACACAAAGGGCTCCCAGCTCAACGAGAGGGGACTGTGTAAGGAAAATGTGTCTCTATATGTGGTGGATCTGCCTGCCTGCCTGCCTGTCTGTCTCTCTTTGGTAGAATTTTTTCATTCATAAGTAATGCAGGAAAAGGGAGCAAATTGAAAAACTGGAAAAAAATTGTATTGAGCAAATGAAGCCAGCTTCCTAAAGTTAGGTTTTCTCTCATGTTCATCCAGGATTTTATATAGATACCTAAAATCATGTATGCATATATGACATGATAGCGGAAATGAAATTTCCAAGGGAACAAAGAGGGCTAAATGGAGGGGCGGGACAAGCAAAGGGCGGGTAGGGGTACAGTTAGGAAAATGCTCCCCATATAATATATACATTCATCAATTTAAAAAACTTAATTAATTCTAAATTTTATAAAAATTAAAAAAGGGAGCCTGTACATGACAGGTCTTAGAATATGGGATTAAGACACTGAGCTCTGGATGCAGCACTGAACCCCGAGTTCAGGGCTGTCTCCCCACCACTTAGAAGCCCAAGTCTGCCAGATGTTGAACTTTCTTTAGCCATCACTTTTCTTGTCTCACAGAGTCTTCTAGAAGGTCATGTTTTCAGGCCCCTCCCCTTCAGGTAACCAAGCAAGCCTCAGCCTTGATGTGGCCACCTCAAGGCGCTGCCATCAATAGGCCCACTATCTGACCTGCCGGGCCACCAGGGGCCGCCTGTTGGCTGTAGTGGTGGGTGCGGATGAAGCCTGGACACACAGTCCCACTGTGTGGGGCCAACTCACATCCACCCAGACCCTGTGGGTAGTGGGGATTCCTAGGAACTCCTTTTCAGCCTAGGGGTGAGGTGAGACAGACAGGGTGGTTTTGCAGGGCGGCCTCAGGAGCCGCCATCAAAGAGGCCTGGTAGACAAGGCGCCATAATGGGTCGGGAAAGACAGATGGTCACTCATCTCCAGCCAGGGTCAGTGGAGGAGGAGGCCATTGGGTCATACACTCAGGGTGACTGACTACCAGGGCGGCCTGTGACTTGGGGGGGGGGCTAGTTGCTAGCCACAGCCCGAAGCTAAGGAGAGAAAATAGTCCTTTCTGCTTCCTCTCTGTCCAGCGACATCCAGTTCAAGTGATGTAGGCTAGACATACCCGAACCTGTCGCCAGCCCCCTGCCATCAACAGGTATGGCCCATGCCTCAGAGTTCAGCTACCATTTCTCCCTGATGTCTAGGGGGTGGGATCTGAGCTACCTGCTGACCCCAGCCCCTGCTAAGGGAACAGAAACCAAATGGTCAAATGCCTGTTCTGTGCAGAGAGTCCTGTGTGCCCAGGACCACCCAGGGCATCTTCCTACAATCCTGCCCTTGGAATCTTGAGATCTCCAGATCTCACTCTGTTCCCTTTTCCTCTGTCAGCTCTTTACTATTTAGGACTTGGTACTGCCAGCATCCACATTCCCTGTCTTAATCACACATCGCATCCCTGTCTATGCAGTTGCTGCCTGTCTCTTAGTCTATTAGCATATGTCCTCAGGACGGAGACTCTCACCCTCTTAGACCAGCTCCAGCCTGTGATATAGGTAGAGCAGTTGCTCTGAGCTGGGCCCTCTGTTCACCTGCTTTTATCCATAGCCCCAGAAGATTGGTGCTGCTATAATCTCCTATAGAAGGGGAAGTTGAGGCACTGTGTGGTGAGGAGATCTGCCTGTGTTAGCCAGGAACTGGCAGTACAGGCATAAATTAAAAGAGTCCACCTCCAGAGCCTGAGCCCTCAAGCTTTTGTGGAATGGCCGAATTAGCAAGCAAAACTATTTCTGTACAGGGTATCCCTAAGTATGCATGCATGTAGTACAGCCCACTTCTTCAGATGCTCCCCCCAAACCTCTCCTCCTCTGTGTTGTTGGGAGTGAGACTTTGCCAGTGAAGGATCAATGTTGGGTGCTGCAGAGGGGAGGGGGTGCAGGGTATGTATGGAGTGTGTTGTGTGGGTGCCTGCTAGTTGAAGCTGTCTCAGGACCAAGAAGGGCCTCAAGTAGACTTGGGTGATGTTGCCAGCCCCCAAGAGAGCTAAAGATGCCCTCTCGGATCCTCCATCACCTCCTTGATCTTTGTTGCAGGGTGGGGTCCTTTTCTAGACTCCTTTCTTTCCAGAAAAAGCCATGGATATCATGGGCCCAGTGAAGGACCAAGTTCAAGGGCGGGACTAAGAAAGCATGAAGGGTGGGTTGGGCAGATTCTACTTAACCCTAACCAAGGAGGTCCAATTGTCTGTCCCCTGTTGCTTCCAGAGGCCCCAATGTCTGTTGAACACCGATGCCCAGAGGCAAAGCAACACAGAAAACAGTGGAGGAATAGGTGAAGCTAATTCTCTTCTGGTCTACGGGACAGGCAGTGCAAGGTTGGAGGCAGCCTGAAGAGCATCTCACATGTCCCCTTTTAACCAATGAAAAAAATGGCCCTCAGATGTTAAGTGGCTTTCTTGGAGTCACACAGCACATGGATATTGGAGGCAGACAGAGGACTAGGCTGTCTGCCAGCACTGTCCAAGTCAACTTGCCTGGATTTCCAGACTCAAACTCAACACGCACTGATGCCACAGTCTGAGATGGGAATCTGGAACAGGGCATTGTCAAGCTCTCTAGGAGGCTGGCTGAGGGTCTTGTTGGGGCCCTGGGCAAAGGCAGAACAGGAAAAGCAGGTGCTGTGAGAGAATGAAGACAGGGCTCCCATCTGTGAAACCCTAACCCTAACCCTAATCCTGAGGGTCAGAGTGTGAAAACGCCATGGTGCTATGGTTCTTGACCTGAGCAGAAATCCAGGGGTCCATGAACCCAGCTGGAAATAATGAGTTTTTCCTTCTGTTTACAACCTTGAAAGAAAACTTAGCATCTTTTTCCACCATGATGTATCACCAAGGGAAACCACAGATTGTTTTTTGATCTCGAGAAGATGATCCTTCACTACCGTCCCAGAGTTACACTGGATTTGGGATCCACAGGGAGGGCCTGTTTGCTATTGAACTGTCTCCAGAGAGGCCAGAGGTCAGAGTCCACAAAACGGCCTTTATATAACAGAAATTGTTTCTCTTGCTCTGGTACCTTCCAAAAATCCTTTCGATTTGGTTTTATATCTTTAATAGTACGATTTGAGAAGTCACAGGCTTCCTGAGGGTCCAGGATTGTGGTACAAGGGGACCCTAAGGCTGGAGCTGGGAGGGCTCTGAATTATGGAGCTGAGCACAAGCAAGCAAGTTTCAAGGAGTCAGTGAGACAAGGGTAGGAAATCCGGGGGTCTCCCGATGACTCTGACACCTTCTGCCCTGCTGACCAGGGAGCAGTCACTCTGCCCAGTGACGTCTTTCCTTACCTCTACGTATCTAGGGCTTTGTGTCCGGAGCCTCTCTAAGGCAGCTGGCACTAGCCCTGTCTTCTAAGGTCTCTTTGTTTAACTTCAGCTTCTCCGTCTTGCTCACGGAGGGAGAAATACAGATTACAAAGGTCCAGCAACCGATTTTTATAAATTCTTATTTTCTTGCCCAGTAACCGCCTTTAATTAACACTGGAGACTACAAAGAATGTACAGTAGAAGAACCACAGCAGTGTCTGCAAAGGGACAGGACCTGGGGCCACCGTTTATCTCCAGGCACAACCAGGTCTGATGGGAGCATCCCTTCTCCTGTGGCTCAATCATCATCAGATCATACAACCTGCCTGGGCCTCCCCAGGTCACCAGGAAGAAATATGCTTTACTCTTAGGCAAATTCTTATCACACAGACTCACAGGCGTCCAGGTCCTCTAGATCCAAATGCTGACCACTCACTGTGGTCACAGCTAGCCGGAGCCAGACAGGCAGATCTCTATGTCTCATTTGGCCACTTTGACTCAAAAAAAGGCAATGTCTCCCAGCCCTAGAATGTTCTAGAACGTTCTGCTCCCTCTTCTGTAAAGACGCTAGTTCCTTCCATAGCCCAGAAGTATTGCCCCATGCATAGCTCACATAACAGAACACCACAGCTAGAGGGGACACTGTTGGGAACAGAGAGGTAAAGCGACTTATATCAGGTCACTCATTGAGGATGGCACAGCCTGGGGCTAAAGTTCAGGGACCACAGTCTCCTGATCTACAGCCCTGTGGGCTCCTGCAAAGGAATAGGAAGGTACCCGAGGTATGTAAAGCCAGAGTACCTCAAAGGCCAGAGGCAGGGCATGGCTTCCTGGGAGTCAGCCTAAGTCAGAGGCTCCACATCAGATATCCTGGCCCCTATCCTGAGGAACACACTCCAGAACTTGGGATCCTTCCAGGCCATGAATAGAGACAAAAGCCATCCCAAACACCTTCTTTTGTGACCAAGTCTTTAGACCTTCTGGGGACACAGTCTCCCACAGTATCTGCCAATGCGGAAGAGATCCTCATTGAGTCCTGAGGCTCCTCTCTCTACTCTGTCCCCACTGTTCAGAGTGTACAGAGAATGCCGAGGATTGTCCTCAAGATCTGTAGATCCAGGCACAATCCAGGCTCTGCTGGCCTCCCATGGTTCTCCCGGACACATCTGACCTCAGTCCATCTGAGCCCTGATCTGGGCTGACAGGCCCAGATGCCCAGTGTGGGAGCCAAGACCACGGTCTCACCTTCATCTCTTCATCCCAGGACCCTCTGAGGTCTAGCCTTTGAGGTCTTAGGGAGCTATTGCCCTGTCATACACTCCACTAGCAGAGAATCACAGTCACACAGTGATGCTCATGCCAGGAGACCATGGTGGCTACCGATCTCTCTCCCCACTTCCTTTCTCAGAGGCTAGCCATAGATGGCCAGAGCAGTGGGTTGCAGGGTCATGATCTGAGGCATTACAGCTCCTCACCCTGGAGATCCAAACAGAGCCCCACCGCTCGGACTTACCTCGTATGAAGGTTGGTGTATAGTTGGGGAAGGAGTCGAAAATGCTGTTGGAGGCCATACCCCACGCTGACAGAGGCAAGGACTCGGCCTCAGGGGGTTGGGTTTCGGACCCGCTTGGTTGGCTGTTGTTTTGTTATATATTTTTTTCAAGCTGTTTTTGAAAATAAAAAAGAGGAGGTGTTGCTTTTTCTTTTGTTTTTTTTTTGGGGGGGGTGGTTCCTTTTTTCTCCCCCAGCTGCTACAAAAAAGAAAAAAGAAAAAGAAAAAAAAAAAAAGGAAAGGAAAGAACGCGAGAGTATCTGTGGGCGAGAGAGAAGAAAATCTCCAAGGAAAGAAAGTTTCGGTTTGTACCCAAGAATTTGGCTTCTCGGTCCCACAGGAATGTCTAGCCACAAATTTTCAACAGCACTATGTGCAGAGTATCATTAAATGGTGGGAAGGGGTTCTGTGCAGCCAGGGCGGAGGAGCCTGGCCTGCAGCGGTGAGGCAAGACTCAGCAGAGAAAATGAATGAATGAATGAGTGAGGCTCACCCTCCACAGAGCCTAGGCTGTGGTAGGGGCCAGGACGACCAGGGGGTGGGGACGCCAGGAGCCAACCAGCTCCTCTCAGGGCCCTGGAGGCGGCGAGGGCCTGGCCTTGTGGTTCTGTGGTTGAGGGACCAGGCCTTCCCAGTGTCAACCCAAACTCACATCACAGGATGCTAGAAGCCAGCTCTCGGCCTAGGCCCATTGGCTAGGCCACTGTCATCTGGGCCGTGATGTCACGGCCCCTTAGAAGATCTTGTGGCTACCCCCACCCCTTCTTTGGAAGCTGAAAGAAAAAGAATAAAAAAAAGAGAGAAAAGGTAGTGTTTCTGTTTGTGGGTCTGGCCTCATTATATAGACAGAGCTGGGACCCACCGAGAGGGCAGCAGGCTGTGGCCTGCAGTGGCCTAGGAGACCCTTTCATAGTGAAGGGCAGTAGTGGCCTGGCTGCTCTTCCCCAGGAGCCAAAGTTTGGTTCCACCAGTGGGCGGAGGACCCCTCACTATTGCTGTCACAGCCCTAGGCTGCGGCTGACACCCTGCCATGGCCGTCACCACACTGCCAGGCAGAGGCGTCCACATATGTGGCTGGGTAGCACTTCAGGGGGTTTTATGGGAGTTGGGATTTATGTACAAATGGGAAACACATGGGACAGCTGCTGCAGCCTACCCACCAAGAAAGGCCTTGCTTAGGAAAGCTGTGGCATGCTGTGCTGGGACTGCCCTGCTGCCTGCTGAAGCCAGAAGCCTGAGATCACTGGTCTGGGGCCTTTGCATGCCCTTGGGGTGTTATGGCCACAGAGACCCTGAGCTTCCTGCCTCAGGCCCTCTGTCCGCTCTCTTTAACCTTTTCTGTGTCAAGGTTCAGAAAGGCTCAGGAGACAGGGACAATGCCCTCCCCTGTACTCATTTTCTAAGACACCTGTCAGGTGTGGGGTACAGGGAGCGGCCTTTTCCTATTTGCCTCAAGAGCTCTTCCCTCATAATTCACAGGCCACATCACAGAGGCCCAGGAGCATGAATGCGGCACGCCTGAGATCTCACAGCCTTTTAGAACAAGACTAGAACGTTCACCTTCGACTCTCCTATCCAGGGCTCAACCGTGACACCACAACGGCCTCAGTTGTCCTTTAAGCGATCTTCAGACTTCAGGCAGTGCGCCACACCAGCTCTCCGGAGTCCAGACCAGGGGCAAGGCCCCAGTGCTAGCCTGACTCAGGTCTAACATTAGGAAGGCCATGGACTTTCCTTCCTCTCAGCTACACTGGGTTTTCTGTCAGGAAGAAGACCCCAGACATGTCCCACCTGAACCTGAGATTCAGTCCTCTGCCCAAACTCAGTAAACTGAGTTCCAGCTGGCAGTAATGGCTGAAGGGCTCTGGAGACACTTTTGGGTTCTGAAACTGCTAGACACTGGGGCCTTTTACTTCCTTTCCTTGGGCCTCAGTTGGTATTCCTGTAAAATGAGGATGACACCTTGGTCGGAGGAACCTTGCCGGTTGAGGGCATGGCACACGCTGGTTTCCTTGGTGGAGTCTCCATGACGCAACAGGGCTCTGTTATGAGTAAGCCAGGCAGGGAACCAGCACAGCCGTGTAAGGAAAACACTTCACTCCTAGCAGCACTGTGAATGTATCAGCTGGCCTGGCCTGGGCTGCAGGGGTGTGTGTGTGTGTGTGTGTGTGTGTGTGTGTGTGTGTGTGTGTGTGTTGGACATGCCGCCCACCTGGGGGGCCTTTGGAGCAGTTTGAAGCTGCAATGTGAAGGATAGCAGAAAGTGATGTGGTAGGAAGACCTCCTTTTTCTAGAAATAGAAACTGAGCCCCACCCCAGGTAGGCAGACTCATCCAAGCACCCTGAATGAGTCAGTGGGACCTAGTGTCCTGCTCCCAGCCAGAGGCTGTTTCCACCCCCCACCCCCAACTTCTAACTTCTCACCCACCTCGCTGGTTTTTCCACACCTACGAGTGCCCCCCTAAACTCCTGTCACTTGCTCACCCTGAGGGGCTCTCCTTTTGGAGAAACTGAGTCTAGAGACTCAGGAACTGAAGAGAAGCTCAGGAGGGCCCCAGACACGTCCTAACTCATGCAGTGCAGCAATCACTGAGGAATGCCAGTCAGGGTCCTCACCCTCTTCTCTCCCTGAGAGACTTACCATCTCCACACGCAGGCTGCCTTGGGCATGGAGGGAAATGCAGAGCTAGAAGCAGCTGTGCCTGAAGCCAGCCTTTAGTTCTAAGTTATTGTGAGACTGTGTGGGTCTCACTTTCCTGAGCCTGTTTTACCAGACTCCACGGCCAACTGTGCTTACCTCAGATTGTAAGGGGAGTCAGTGGGAAAGTAAGCAGGGGCAGACAGAGTTGGCTCATTGTGGAAACGAGCTCCCTTCCATTCCTCTTTCATTGTGTGTATTTGTATGTATCGGGGTCTGTATACATGACTGTGTGCATGTGTGTATGTGTGTGCCCTCCTGTGCATGTATGTGGAGGACAGACGTTACCTCAGATGCTGTTTCTCTGGGCCTGGAGCTCATCAAGCAATCTAGACTGGCTGGCTAGTGGGCCTCAGGGATTCTCCTGTCTGCACCTCCCCAGCACCAGGATTTCAAATGAGTGCCACCACACCAAGACTTTTGTTTCTTAACATGGGTTCTAGGAACTGGACTCAGGCCCTTTTTCTCTCGAGGCGAACACTGCCGACCAAGCCATCTCTGACGATCATTCTCCTGGCATGCATGGCACAGCCTGATCCCCTCTTATAGTATACTAGAGAAGTTCAATAATAAAAAAGAATCATAAAAACGTAATTTACAAATAAGTAAATTATGAAATAGTGTCATAAAACCTACAGTATCACCGTTTTATTTACTTACTTTTGTTTTACTTTGTATGGTCTAATTTTGTTTTTGAGACAAAAGATTCACCTGCTATCTCCGGCTGCCTTTAATTTATAAATATCCTGATTCAGCCTCCTGAGTAATTGAGATTCCAGGCCTATGTCACCAGGCCCAACTTCAATTTGTTTCTTAGCAGCTTTCCTTTACCTCATTTTTTGAAATATTCTGCCTAATTTTCCTAAAATCAGAGTCTCATGTTAGGCATCAGACCACCGGCGGTTAATAGCATCTCATTTGAGTCCAGTTCAGGGAAGGAGGTTGGGAGATTGGAGATCATTGTCACCTGATCAACAGGAGAGGAGCCATGCAGGACGATGTTGTGAGTGTCAGAAAGATGCTCATGGGGGATGGTAATGAGACCATTCACTAGGAAGCAGTACTGTGGTGGTCTGAAGAGACAGGATGTGAAGGGGTACACAGACACTGACCATGACATGACTCAGCCACTCTGGAGATGTCTCTTAAGAACAAGGACCAGGTGGACTGGGACCTGCACCTTAGCCAGTGATGCTCTGTCACCATGGATACATCCTTCACACACTCAGTGGTGGGTGGGAGTGAGGGTAGCCCCCTGCAGGGTATGAGGAAGTTCAGGTGTCTCCCAGCAGCTGGGTACCAGAGCTGGAAATGAAATTGTTTCTTAACCACAGCAGAGCTGGGACCATGACCTTGACCGTGGGCTACTGTGACTAGGGAATCCTGCCACTCAGGAGCTTTGGTTCTCAAAGACAGCCCCTTCCTGAGCCCTTGACCCCTCCCTAGCCCCCAGCCTGAAGCATCTGGCCTCACTTTTAGGCAGGAAAAGAAGAATCAGAGAAACCAAAGCCACATCTTGACCTCCTCTCATTTGCTCAGCAGCTGTAGCCAGACAGCCATGGATTTGAGATAAACTATGGATCTAAGTCCTGATCCTGTTGCTACCTACCAGAAAGCCGTGTGCCAGGGAGGAAGGTGCTGAGTGATGTTTGATATCAGGTTGGCCAGAGGGCTTGCTCCAAGAGGCCTGCAGGGAGATACCAAGCTGCCAGTGTGCAGGGCAGATCCTCGCCTACCCCCAAGGTGGCTGGTGATATCCCTTACAGTGTAGCTCTCCCAGGGACCAGGGTGGCCAAGCTTGGCAGAGGGAGTTGAGGACCCCCAGCCGTGTATGACACATCTCTAGACTTTTCTCATAGGGTCTCTGAGCACACTTCTCCCCTGCCAAGTGGCTTTATCGCCCTTACTGCTGCTTTCCAGGGAGGGTCAAAGGTGAAAAACAATGTCAAAGGTCATCCATCTTGCAGGTGAAAGCTGCAGGACCCCACCCCATCGAGCACCGCCTGTGTTCTGGGTTTTCGCTCCCCACTCTGCCTCTCTTTCCTGTTGTTTTGAAAAGCTGCCTGTGTTGCCCCCTCAAAGCCAAGCCCTCCCCTCCCCCACCTTCCTGCCTTGAGAGACCCTTCACTGCCATCCCAGGGGAACCAGCTGTCACCCATGCAAGGTCAAAGTGTAACAGGAGGACATACTTGACTCTATTTCCCAATGGCCGCTCTCACCCTATGGTCACGGGTCTCAGCTGACAGTCCTGATCCAGCATGGGTAGATCCTGGGTTCTCTGAGGAGTCAGATAGTCAGGGACTGGCATGGGCTGAGCCACACTGGTCCTCCATAGCCACAACGCCATTGTGGATGCTGCGTGAACATTCCATCACCTGCTCCATCTAGAGCAGGCTGACAGTGCCAGGCATCACCCCTCATACAGGAAGCAAGCTAAAGCTTACAGAGGTTAGAGCTCTGTGCATACCCAGTGACGGGGGTTCAATCCTCGTCTGTGACCTTCACCCCCTGACATGTCCCCAAGTGACTTCTTAGTTCATCTTCTTTCCTGAAAGTCCCCACAAAGAGGCTGAGGAACCCGGGCCATGTCAGGAGAGCACTGCAGCCCCAGCTCAGTGTTGCCCGTGCAGCAGCTGTTGGGTGAGGCTGTCAAGGCCATCTTCTCACCTGTACCCTGGGGACAGGAAACAGCTCTGCTAGGTGCTGAAGGTTGGGGAGACGAGGCACTCTCAGGGAGAATACAGTGGGTGCTGAGCCAGGCTGGAGCCTCATCAGGAATGGCCAGAGAGCTATGGGACCAATATACGTGCTCTGTGTAGAGGAAGGAGAGACGGGAAGGCAGACACCTCAGCAGGCTTCTCCTTCCCACAGCTCCTTGAGTTCTGTGCTCAGGATCTCCTCTAGATTCCCAAGGTTGCTCCTGGAAGGTCTGGATGCTAGAGGGGCCAGCCTGGGCTCACAGCCTCATCCCTGAGACACTGGTCAGCAGTGTGCTCCTTTTCCTGTGCCCCTCCAAGGCCTGAGGGGCCAACTCAGAGCCACGTTTCTCATGAACTCTAGACAGAAGAAAATAACCTCAGATATCAGTCCCTCCTTACAGGTCCTCCTGGCTTCCTCTGGGTCTCTGGGATAGAGCAATGCATTTTAGCATCAATGCACTCTGTCAGGGGCTTCACCTACTGAGGGATAGCCCTTAAGGAGGGCACACCTATTTTAAAGTGGGTCAAGAAGGTATCCCTACCCACAGGAGTGGCATCAGGGAATGGCTCACCTTCATGAGCGGCCTATGCTACATCTCCTGGCTGTAGCTCCCTTCCTCCCCATCTCTCCCTGAACTTCAGTTTGGGGCTGGGCTATGTTCTTACTGTGAAACTAAAGCAAGAACAAACACGAATCATGATCTTGTACTTGAATCATATTTTCCACGAGCCCGTTGAGCTTCTATGGGCCCCACAGACATTGGCTTCCTAGATCTTCCAGCATTCCTGCTACAGATAAGGGGACGGAGCATCAGAAACTAAGTCACACGTCCAGGACCGGCGCAGCATCTGAGTCTAGAGAATCCACAGTATCGTTTTCTGATTTGTTTGACAGTGGAGAAAAGAGGGTTGAAGAAGTCGGCAAATTAATTCTGCACAGTTGGATAAGGAGTGGGGTGCTCAGAGCCATGGACGTGTCTAGGATGCCTGTGTCTATAGGTATTTCAGGGAGCTGTTACCAGCAGCTAATTCTAACAAATACATGCAGATGTGGGTATTATGAACTCCCTTCGCCATTTTACTGGGAAGGGTGTAAAGAAACTGGTCAATTGTACCTCACAGCTGAGAGGTGGTGTAGTCTCCA
The DNA here is from genome assembly GCA_004025045.1 of Sigmodon hispidus. Taxonomy (NCBI): domain Eukaryota; kingdom Metazoa; phylum Chordata; class Mammalia; order Rodentia; family Cricetidae; genus Sigmodon; species Sigmodon hispidus. The sequence continues at coordinate 55,573 of PVIH01012873.1, forward strand.
GCCCCTCCCCACACACTGAAGCTTTTCTGGAAGTTTCGTTTCCAATCCCCAGCCCCAGCTGCCTTTCCATTTGAGGGCCTGGGCCTGAGGAGAAACCTTCTCTCCCCCCGCCTCTTTTCCTTTCAGTCATAACAGCCTGGTTTGCAGGGGTGTGCTGGCCAGCAAATTTGCTGACCCAGGCAAAAGGAAAGGGGCTGTCATTATGTGGTTGGGAAATGGCGGAGCATTGAGCATGCAACTGAGCTAGCATCCCAGGAATCCCAGCGGCACCCCATGAGAGGATCCACTCCCAGCCAGGCCTGCGGCTTTTCTATCCTTGTGTATCCTCACTCACTTGGACGCTTGGAGCCTCTGGGGGTTTGGAAAGGCTGTACTATGGGACTAGAGAGCCTGGCCAATGAGGCTTCAGGTATGGTTGATATTTAGGGAAGCCCAGCACAGAGTGGGGTTGAATTTTCCCTGAGTCACACAGCTAAAGTTACGACCCACAACTGACTTGATTGGTGCAGTCACTCAGAGGCAGGACCATTGCCTTAGTTTGGATCTCCCTAAGGGCAGACCTTGAGTCTCAGAAGTAAGGTGTAAGGAGTATGTCTGGGAGGTGTCTCAGGAAGCAGGGTGGGATGGGGGAGGAAATGGGAAGGGTTAGGGAAGACACCTGGCTCTGCCACCTAAAACTCAGTCAAGTGCGACCTCATGGAACCCAACCCAGAGTTGTTTCCCGTTACCTAGGAAGTGGGCCATGAACACATCCTTTCCTAGTGCTATCAGTGAGCATTGCTTTGGAAATATCTGCCTTTGGTCCATTCTTTCTGTATTGCTGGACTGGAGAACAGGCACACAGCCTGACAGCCTGCTTAGGACAACCCAGAGTGACTCCCTATGCGGTGAGCAACAATTCAGTGTATCACATGCACCTTTATTGGAGTCTTCCTATCACTCTCCCAACAGCCGCACCGTCAGGGAAACCATGCACTGGTGCACCTGGTGGAGAACAGGAGTCTCTCTAACTATTGCTGCTCTGTCCAATACCGGGCGTGGTGCCTCACTCTTTTAAACTCAATACTTGAGAAGCAGAAGCAGGCAGATCTCTGTGAGTTTAAGGCCAGCCTGGTCTACATAGTGAGTCCCAGGTTAGCCAGGGCTATATAGTGAGACCTTGTTAAAAATACAAAACAAACAAAAACTACTGGGTGCAGTGCCTGAGATTCTCCAGTCCAGTTCACAAGACAACCTGGCTTACAAATAGTGCTCCTGCATGTTGTGGACTCTAGAGGACTCCCTGTCTCTGTCTCTCTTTCTTTCCCTGTGTGTGTGTGTGTTTTCCAGAATATTACTTTAAAAATAGTACAAAGGAGCTAGATTTATATCATCTTCCTGGATAGTTTAGCTGGGTATGGAAATAATGATTGAATTTTTTTTTCATACTTTGAGGCATTTCTCTCCTGCCTTCTCTGTCTCTACACTATGGTGATGAGTCTGGAAACATTCTGATTCTTCTGTCTTGAGAGACTGAATGAGAAATAACCAGGATATATGGAAATGGCAGATCCTCACTTCAGAAGTCTGTTAGGTAAGTGAAAGCCTCAGCCTCCAAAATGTCTCTACTCATTGTCTCCTGTGAATGGCTCTGCCTGCCCCCTACCTCAAATCAGGTCCAGCTCCCCTTCTACTCCCTGATTCCTGCTGGTGACGCCTTCTAAATCACTTGTACATGGCCTCTTTCTTGCTTTCTGATGCTGAGGATGACATTCAGGACCTGGAGCATGCTAAGCAGACACTTCATCATGGAGTGACATCTCATCCTCACACCTCCTCTTACTTACAATGAGAGCAATTTGTTCTTCTCAGTCAGGTAGGTGGAGTCAGTCAGAGTCTGCCTCAGTTTCTACAAAATCCTATTTCCTGCAGAAAGGCCTGGATTTCCCTCTCTAACCACACCTGGCTTCAGGCCCCGACAGTATGAAGCATGCCATGCTCTAGACTGCCTCAACACTATGGCCTTGCCTCCATGGTCACCTCTATGGGTGGCCTGTCACCACCTAGCTCCCTGTCTATGGAGAGGTCACTAGCTCTCAGAAACCTTTCTTATCTGAATTCTTCAGCCCTTCCATATTTTTGGTTTTTCTGATTCCTGTATCTAGCCTTCTTGATAAAACTGTGGTTTTCAGAGGACCAAAAGTGTGCCCCTAGCTCCCTGCACAGAGCTTGGTACAAAGCAGGCATGCATGGGGGTTTGTTGAATGAATATATAATTTAATGACCTGCGAAGGGGGATCTAATGAGCATCTTGCTTTATTGCAACCCCAACAAAGAGGCCCACTGTTCATTTCATTCCTGAAGCAGAGCTGTGTGAGGGCTTGGGCTCTCTGGTGGGCTGTAGAAATAACATATAGCAACATCCCCAACCCCAACCAGACTGACAGTATAGTCGGAAAAACCAGAGGCCAGCAAGTAATTCAGTTTGAGTCATAATGCTGCTTGGCTAATGTGGATCCAAGTGTGTGGGGCAGGCTTGTGAGGAGTAGATAAGGGATAGATAAGAGACAAAGGGTGGGAAATGGTAGGGGCTGAAAAAGCCAGAAGCCTACATTTGTGGAGAGTGTGGTTGCAGGGCAGGGCAGACACAAGACCAAGTGGACTGTCAGAAGGTCTCTCCATTTTCCCCAAGCAGGTCATCTCTAGGGGACTGTGAGAAGGGCCTCTGCTTATAGTCTCTCTGAGTCCAGAGACAGCCTGACTCTGCAGATGAAAGCAGGAATGTTTCCTGGGTGGTAACCACAATGATGTTCCTCTGAAGGGGCAATGTTGCTACCTTCCCTCTTCTGTCTGGATCCACCTCTGGGTCTGGACCAGAAGATGAAAAATGATTCTAATGTTCTAAGAGCTACATTTGCCTGCGCAATGGGGAGCCATGGCTGGAGCCTCAGCATAGGAGGAGCTTTGATGTCAATTTAGAAACAGGTACTTGGCTGGGGGGCAGGTTTGGGCGAACAGGTGACAGACAGGGAGGTGGCTAGGTTCTCTGTGTCATCTATAAGTGAGCAGTGAGGCATCCTGGGGTGGTGATGCTCACTTCTGGGAGACAGAGGACTCTGTGCTCACCACCTGCATGGACTTGGCTGTGATACATGAGAGGGAAGGGTTGGGGTGGGAGGGGAGGGGATGCTCCATCCATCTTTGAGTGTAGCTAATGGAGGTCAGAAACTGACTGACTAGTCCAGTGCCCAGGAGAGAGTCCAGGGTGAGGGAGACACCACTGGACTCATAGTCAGTTAGTGGCCAGGATGTGTGGATGGTGGATAACATGGGGATGGGGCACAGGACAGGGCATGGAAGCCAGAGCATCTCTATTTACAGCCCTTTCAGTTATTAACACGGCCTTTTCAGGACTGACACTCCCTGGAATGGAGGACTGGAAGGCTGAGGGTGTGTGGTCAGAGGACCAGGGGCGCCACTAAGAAACAGATAGCTCCCAGGAGTGGAGGTTGCATCTGGGAGTCCACTTAAAGTGCAGTCTGGAAGATACTGTGATGGTGGATATGGCAGAGATCAGTTGTGCCTGGCGGGGAACCAGAAGGGGGTGTTCCCAGATAGCAGACTCATGTAGATGAGATAGGGAAAGAAACTACCCCCCCCCCACAAACCTTGGACCTTCAGCCAGCAGATCAACTGTGGCTCTGTGGCAAGGTTTGATATGAGAGAGAGGGAGGGGGGGGTTGAAATACCAGACACTAACAACCAGCAGGGAACTTTTTATTTGTTTATTTCAATTGGGTTTTATATGGCACAGGCTTACCTTAAACTTGCTATTCAACCATGGATGACCTTGAACTCCTGATCTTATAGCCTTTATCTCCCAAATGTTAGGACTGTAGATGTGCCTCACCACACATGGGTGCTGGGGACTGAACCAAGGCTTTGTATATACAACACAAGCATCTAACCCCAGCACCCCAGAAACTCTTGGCTTCAGATGTCCCAAGGCCCCACCTGTCTCTCCCCTATACCCCCAAGTCTGCTTGCAACCAACAACAGTAGCTTTCTTATCAATCAGATGTAGATCGATCCAAGGATAAACAGCTGAGTCAATCACACACACCTTTAATCCCAGCACAGGGAAAGCCAGGAGTGGTGACCAACATCCTTTATCCCACAACTCCAGAGACAAAACTTCTTCTGTTTCTGTGAGTTCAAGGCTACAGGCCTTTAATCCTAACCTGGATGGGATAGGGGATATAAGGGCTTAGAAAAGGCAGACACAGAAGGACTGACAGAAATGACCAGGAGTGAGGCAGAGAAAGTTGCAAGACAGTTTGGTGAGAAATGACTGTGGTGCTTTCTCTCTCTGATATCCCAGGATTTATTAAATATTTAACATATATCCACAATCAGATGTCGATTGATAAGAGCCACCAGGTCCCATCTATAACGAGAACATGGACCCAGCAGGCCTCAGGCCAGCAAGGCAGCTGTGCTGGGGGAGTCTTGTGTGGGAGCAGAGGGAGCAGGCAAGTCCATCCAGTACTGAATGTTCATTCAGTGGCCACAATAGAACTAGGAGCCTCGCCCATATAACTCTGAGACCTTGCCCATTCTTGGTGACCTGAAAATGATAGTTGAGTGATTCCTCCTTCAGCCCCACCAAGGCTACAGAGGCCAATCCTAGGCAGAACAGCCAGAAGCAAGAAAGACACCTTCCTTGCCTGCTCTGCAGCCTGCACCCAAAGGTAACTAACTAGATAAGCTTCCTCTCTTGTATGTGGTTAAGGTGTCAGACGGGCTGGTTGCTCGCCGCCTCTCTCAAGAGATCTCACTGCTCAGCTTGGTCTCCTCCGGGAAGTCTGGGGAAGGTGTGGGCAGGGTCCATTCATCCATGGAACCTGGATTAGCTGGAATCACAAGTCTCAGCAATGCCTGGTCCTAGAATTAGAAGGCTCAGGAGTTTGCAAAATGCCTGATCCTCTCCCGATCTTCAGTCTCCCATGGCTCCCCGGGACCCAGAGAATCACCTCCACATTCCTCTACCTTGTGTTCAAGGCCTCCTTGGTTTTTAATGTTCTTTTCTGTTTGTATTTAACTTGGGTAGAACCAGCTTGTTATGATTCCACAATGATGTGCTGATGCTGATACCCCACCTCCGTTCTCCATGTTTAGTGTCAAGGGGCATCCTTTAGTCACATAGTCAGAATCAACTGGACCATTCCAGAGCTGAGACTTGGGTCTTCTTTGACCCTGCTGTCCTTTCTAATGGATGCTCTGGGACTCTTCTCTGAAACAGGTCCATACTGGTGTTAGTATTTTGCGCGTGGAAGGATGGAACACGCTGACGTGCTGCCAGGAGGCCATGTTGAATTTATTGTGGTCTGGATATCTAGGGAATGGGTGGGGGAGGGGAGGAAGGAAAGAGAGAGGGGGGGGGATGAAGGGAGCGGGGTAGGAGAGAGAGCTCTCTGCCACGTGTTGCATCTCTTTAAAGGGTGACCATGTAGATACGCCCCAGGCATAAACTCAGATTTATGTGTATGTGTATGTATATGGGTGTGTATGTATGTATGTGTGTGTGTATGTGTGTGTATGTATGTATGTGTATGTGTGTGCATGTGTGTGCATGTGTGTATGTATGTGTGTGTATGTATGTGTGTGTGTATATGTGTGTGTATGTGTGTGTATGTATGTGTGTGTGTATGTGTGTGTATGTATGTGTGTGTATGTGTGTGCATGTGTGTGCATGTGTGTATGTATGTGTGTGTATGTGTGTGTATGTATGTGTGTGTGTATATGTGTGTGTATGTGTGTGTATGTATGTGTGTGTGTATGTGTGTGTATGTATG
>PVIH01012874.1:0-23190 GCA_004025045.1 Sigmodon hispidus
CTGAGGGAGATCCTGCACTGAGTGTTTGAGTGTGCAAGGAGCTGAGGGAGATCCTGCACCTAGTGTTTGAGTGTGCAAGGAGTGAGGGAGATCCTGCACTGAGATTGAGTGTGCAAGGAGCTGAGGGAGATCCTGCACTGAGATTGTGTGTGCAAGGAGCTGAGGGAGTTCCTGCACTGAGATTGAGTGTGCAAGGAGTGAGGGAGATCCTGCACTGAGATTGAGTGTGCAAGGAGCTGAGGGAGTTCCTGCACTGAGATTGAGTGTGCAAGGAGCTGAGGAAGAAGCAGCACCAGATGAGACTCCTAGCCAGGCATCCTGTTGGTCTTTTATTCTTCAATCTGTCTGCTCACCTGAGAGATCTGTGTCTGAGATCTCTGGATCTTCTAGAGCCTCAGAGTCCTTTGTTCCTAGCTAAGGATGGTGAGGCCTGGAGGCTAGGCCTCTCTGATCGCAGCCTAGACTGGCTCCCCATGTCACCTGCCTTTCCACTTGGTCCCCTCCCACACTGCATGCCTACCAATACCGAGCAGCACTTGCCCCCCCCCTCCTGGCTATGCTTCTTACACCTCACTGGGGACTACTAAGTGGGCACAGTTTTAAGCCATGTCTCATCTCATCCTCATAGCTCCCTGAGAAATAGGAACAGATTCCACATTTTATAGAAAAACTAACAACCAAAAATGGGGCCCAGAAGCCAGGTAATGGTGGCATACTCCTTTAATTTAGGAGGCAGAGGTAGGTGGATCTCTGAGTTTGAGGCCAGCTTGGTCTACAGAGTGAGTTCACCAAATGTACACAGAGAAACCCTGTTTCAAAAAAGGCAGGGGTGGAGGGGGCTAGAGAATTGAGCGATGCTTTGTCATCTTGGGCTTGGGTGCACTCAGCTTCCAATGCTGCACCTGAACCCTGTCAGAGGAGTGGAGCCTGGCATAGCCTGGCAAATGGGCTGTAACCCTGGAAGCTTCCTTCAGAGTAGCTACCAGGTCCCTTGGTGACACAGACACACTGAAGTTGGATCCTGAAGGTAGGCTTCTGGGCAGTTTCATGATAGCTTTGAAGGCTCCTCAGGCACGTTCTGACCAGATTTATCTTCCTGAACATTCCAGATGTCCCCACCTCTGGATCCATACCTGCACCCTTCCTCTGAAGACCAACCAGTCTGTGCTGAGCACATTGAACTTATGGGCTAGGAAGTATTTGGCCCAGGCCCTGGGCAGTTGTTGCTCTTAATCCAATGGTGGTACTCACTGGCTTCAGCTTCCCTTCAACTTCTCTGCCTCAGTCTACCCACTTGTTTCCACGCTGTCCACCACATCAGCTCACCTTTGGACAGGACCACTCCTGGGAACCTTGTGCAGATCTGGCACCACTGACAGAACCTGAGGCACTGTGTGTGTTAAGGAAGTATATTATTCCAGCCTCCTTGGAAACTTTCAATCTAATATGCCCACTCCCCCAGCCCTCCCCCTACCAAGACATGAATTTACTCCATGGGCCCTGGCATCTCTGTTGTTAGCATGTTTTCTGTGTGATTAGGGCAACACTCATGGTTGGTGGTCACAGATCTATCCAGCTCCCAGTCCCTTCCCAATTTCAGAGATGGGATCACTTACTACTGACGCTCAGAAGCCAAAGAATGCCTGTGAGGCCTTCCTTACCACACTTGTGACCTCCCTTCCAGTCATGAGTGGCTTTGCTCACTCTCCTCCCCGGCTGTCACTATTCTGAGGGACAGTCAATCTGCACCTCCCAGCCTCCTATTCCATGAAGGATGACCCCCAAGACATGCTCCAGGTAGATTGGTCCAGGTTGTAGAATGCTCTGGAGATCTGAGATCAGCAGGAAGATCTCAGGATGCTGACAGCCTAGCCTTGTCACCAGCAGAGAAGGTAGGGCAGGTTCAGGAGTCTCTAAGGGACCTTGACTGGCTCATGCAGGACATGATCATGAGATCTTGCAAGAGGAGGAATGCCTGGCCCTAACCACTGAGCCTTGGGGCCCTATTGGGCAGGTGAACAGACTGAGGCTCATTGGTGGCAGGCAGAGTTTCCTTTTCTCATGGGCAAATAAGGACCCAGAACATAGACATGGGAGGAGCCCTAGGACTTTACAAGGCCCACTTTGCTCCAGAGTAGAGCAGGAAGATATCAGCCAGTGGTGTCCACCAGCTGTCCCTGAGCTATCCACACATTGGGGGTGGGGAGCCTATTTAAGCACATCAGTTTGGAGTCATCTAACCAGTCAGGCTTGGAGCCCTGTCGGCTCACTCTGGGGGTCCTCTTCCTCTTTAATTCTTCTTGTGTAGACATGTGTCTATGTGATTGTTAATATGTGACACATGTGTATGGGTGCCCGTGAAGGCCAAAAGTCAGCTGGAGGTGTGGTCCTCAGTCTTCCTGTCTCTTGTCTCTCTGGTGCTGGGATCACAGGTGATGTCACCATGCTCAGCTTTTACATGGGTGCTTGAGATGCAACTCAGATCTTTACGTTTGGGCAGCAAGCATTTTCTAACAGGGCCATCATCCTGGCTCCAAAGCCTCTTACCTGGCAAGGGTCATGGTATATATGTTGGGCTGCCCTTGGTCTCATGGCAATTCTCCTATATCAATCCCAAGACTGGAATTACAGATGTGAGCCACCACACATGGCCTCGAGGCTTCCAAATATTATTTACGGCTTTTGCCAAATAACTAGGATCTGCTTGAAAAGCGGCGGGAGGTGAAGGGAGACTGTGGGCTTGGCCTTTGCTGGGTGGTGGCACTGCTGTTCCTGTCTACTGGAAACCCTAGTGTTAGAGATTTGAACCTAGACAATACTTCCCACACTTGGGATGAAAGGGGAACCCGAAGATACCTTCTTGAAACAGCTGGGATTATCTATAGATTTAGAGAAAAGCCTAATCTGTATGAAAGACTCCTCCTCCACACCCACCTGTACTCAACTGCAGAGGTTCCTGTAGTGGACGGTACAGAAATCCAGTGATGAGCAGGCTGTGATTGAGGTGGCTGAGCTTGTACCTTCTAGATCTTTCTAAAGCCTTGCTACACAGGTAGGTACCTTTGCAACAACAGCCATCAGAGACCTTTGTGCCTGTGAGAGTCTCACCTTCTTGCATTTCCTGTCCATCCACCCCACATCTTTTTGTTCATTTGATGTTTTTTCAGACAGGCTCTTAATGTAGCCCAAGCTCATCTCAAACTCACTGTAGCTGAGGATGACTTTGAATTTGTGATCATTCTCTGCATCTGGAGGGCTAGGATTACAACTGTGACCTACCACACTGAGTTCTGTGTGTTGCCAGGATGGGACCCAAGGCTTTTCGAATGCTTAGCAAACACTCTACTCATGCAGCCACATCCCCACCCTCCGGTACACATCTGCATGTGTGGCTGTCACTGATGTCTGAATTGTGCAGCTCACGGTTTTCTGAGCCCAGGATGCAGAGCTGGGCTGTGATTCGTCTTGCCCCCAAGAACATGGAGCTTACAGGAGACGGGGAATCCTGAGCAGGAAGGCAGAGCGTGATTTTTCACACCTGTGGCTTCTTTCCATTGCTCTGTGTCCTGTTTATGCCATTGTGGGACCGGCCCTGACACCCCCATACATCCCAGGCCTCACTACTGGTATAGGCAATGAATAGTCTTCTCCATCTTGGGAATATTGGTGGAGATCCCAGTATCAAGAAGATTAACGCAAGAAAAGCATTCAAATTTATGGAGTGTACATTTCATGTGACTCAGACTCTCTCAAGATGAAGGGCTGAAACTGTCTGTTTTATGCTAAGTCTGATGATGTGGATAGTATGGCTCACATATAAAATCTCAACAATTGAGCTGTGAGGCTCAGATAGGAGGATTGCTACCAGTGTGAGGCCAGCCTGAGCTACAGAATGAATCCCAGGCTCAAATAAATTAGCAAAGCACATAACAGTCTTAGAGAAAGGCAATTGGATGAAATTATGAATTGATGTCAGCAAAGTGGCCTCCTGGTCTTGGGAAGTGCCAGAGTATAGCGTGAGGAGCTAACTGAGGGGATTCCATCGCCACAGCCATGCAGACGTCATTCGCACTGGGTGAGACTTTTCGTGGTGACACTACTTTGGGGTCACCTATGTTTTGTAAGTTAACCAGCAACTTCATCAGTTCCCCACATTGGACTTTGATGAAATTGCCCTTGGGTTTGTCTTGGGACCTAGAAGGAAGGGGTAGAGGTGTATTTCCTCTTTCCTGGGGAGAGGTCTCACAGCAAGCCCAGAGATGGCCTTCCATGTCCCGTGTTCACTTGGCAGAGTTCTGGGGTGTTGCTGGCCATCCATCACTTGCTCACTACAATCACCTGTCACTTCTGCCGGTCACACCTTTGATGACTTAGTGCTCTCTGTTTCTCTTAGGGACTCAGGAGATCTCAGGACTCCTTTACTTCGCTCCTTCTTCCTGTCTCTGTCTGTTGGACAGCCTCAAGGCCCTCCGGGGCCTTTTCCTGTTGCTATAGGAACTGGCCTCCTCTCTCTCCTTCTGTTGATGAGGGCAAGATTCCTGCCGCCAGGCTCCTCCCTACACCCATCTGGGTCCTTTCTAGTCAATGTCAGCTCTACTAGCTCCCTTTCTGTGACATCTCAGTGAACAGTGCCCTGGTCCACCCCATAGGAACATGGTGAGATGTGGGACTGTGTCTGTGTTGGGCTGGTTGAAGAGGCCTCTTGAGTGGAGAGGGTGTCAGGTCTTGGGGAGTTAGCCTTTGATGGGACTTCCTCCTGAGCAGAGCCACAGTGAGAAAGGAGATTTCTTTGATTCAGGGTGAGATGGGTTCCTGCGGCCTACCTTCAGGGAATGAGGGTACGCTGCACCGCACTGCAGACTACTCTAGCCTCAGGGCATCTCAGAGATGGTCTGTGGGGACAGGGCATAATGCCTACACCTCAACTCTTGTTCTCCTCTTAAGTGAATGAGGAACCAGTCCCAACCACACACTGAAGTTCTGGAACATCTGTTTAAAGTCCATTATGCCGGCTCTTCTCCCCCCCCCTTTATTTTTTTGAGACAGGGTCTCTCTGTGTAGCCCTGGCTGTCCTGAAATGTTTTGTAGACCAGGCTGGCTTTGAACTCAGAGATCTCCCCACCTCTGCTGATTCTCAGTGCTAGGATTAAGGTGTGTGCCATCACTGCCAGGTTTGTGTGTTATGCTCTTAAGGATTGTTAAAAGCCTCACCACCTGTGGAAAGTACCACTGGCCAGCAGGGCCATTGCTTGAGGCCATCAGTAAGACCATGTGTGTGCCTGGGTTCAGAGACAACAGACATGAAGAAAGAAAAACAAATTAGAGATGCATTTCTACATTGTACCTTCATCTACATTGCACCTACATGCTACATTCATCACAGTACCACCCTGTGAGAGCTGAGACACCACATTGGGAGCCTCAGACAGAGCCATGGTTGTCCTACTTGGACTGCTGACTCAAGAGATCTAGATCCTGCCAGCCAGGGAGCTGAGGCTGGGATTCCCCAGTACTCCTGCCCACCCCCCACCTTCTCCTGGGAGCCCTCTCCTGCAGGCAAGAACCTGGTAGGATGAATCAACCTCAGCTGGTGCAGCAGCTGCGCTCAGCTGAGGTCACCCTCTTTCCCAGGGCTGTCAGGGGAACCTGTGCACCCAGGAGAGTTTCTGTGAGCTTGCTGGAGCGCTCTGAGCAGTGCAGAGCTGTCTCGACCTGTATTGCTCCCTATCTGTAGGGAGTGGTACCCTGCTGACACAGACTCAGGGGGACTGAGGCAATTACTCAGGCTCTCACAGTAGCAATCGGCAGGAACCTAAATTTGAGCTATGGCCTGTCTATTCTCACACTTGGACACATCTGTATCAGAGGATGGCCTTTGGTGCTCTGTTCTTTTCTGGGTGGCTCTGGCCTGGACTGGCATGTGAAGAAACACCCAGCCCTTGGTTTTCAGAAGGTGGGTGGGTCTCAGAAGTGATAGAAAAGGAGGCCCCTGATGAGGATTGGTGCTGGGGTGAGCCATTTCAGGAGGAGAATGTCGCTTGGTGAGTGAGGCAGTGGGAAAGATGTGTTTGTTTGGGTTTGTTTAGCTCCCAAAGGGAGTGCCTAGATGACTGTGAAGCCAGGGGAAGACCCAGGGCTGGTTAGCACTTGGGATCTGCCCAGGTATGGAGGTGCACTGAGTTCTGTTTTGTGTGATGTTATTTTATCAGAGCACATGGAAAAGGCTTAGGACACTTGGGCCTACACAGCCTGCAGCAGCTGCTGCCTGGCCCACTGTAGACAAAATGCAGCTATATGACTGGAGCTAGGGTGCCTGGATCCTAGCTGGAGCCCAGCATAGAGAGTAGGTTGAAGAAATAAATGAACAAGTTCCCAGCCTGGGTGCTGACCTCTGCACTGGTCAGGGAGTGGCTGGAGGGTGGGCTCTGGGTGTCTGAGGTTCTGTGACTCACCTCCTGCCCTGTAGTGCATGATGGGAAGTCAGGGAAGGGGAATAATGACTATCGGTAGAAAAACAACCTCCAGCCTAGATGGATGGAGGTTATCTCAGGAGGCCTGCAGCTCCCATTGGATCAGGGTACCCTATACAGTGTTATGGAACTAGTTTTCCCTGTGGGATGAAATCCTCCATAGTGGTGAACCCAGAGGTGGGGGGTTTTCATTTGATGAGATGTGCCATGGGACATCACAGCAGTCAGGAGGCAGGCTGTGGGTGGTAATGTAGCAGGTGCCGTGCCGTGCTGGTCATGTGGGTGATTCTGTGGCATGGCTACTGCAGAGAGAGCATAAAGGGTAGCTTTGTGGGAACGAAATCCTGTAGGCTGCCCCAGAGGAAGCTCACGCACTCCCTGGCAATGGGGAGACTGCAGAGTGTTAGCATCTACCGTGACCTTGCTAAGGATGTCAGCACCTAGTTTCCTGACTGTGAAGTGGGTTCTGAGGATTTTCATTGTGTGTGCCAATAGTGGTTTGTGTGTGTGTGGTGTGTGTAAATTTGCTTCAGTGTCTCTGAGTATACACTATATGTTCATGTGTTTGACATCACATTTGCCGGCTGCCTACAGTGACCTCTTTCCAGCAAGGTTTAAGGATCCTTACAGATAGGAAGTGAGAAATCACTGTGACAAGCCTGGAAAGGGCTGAAGGTGTGGCCTCGCAGACAGGTACATGTGAGCAATGGTCTGACCTGGCCACAAAACAGCAGTGCCATTCCTGCGTGACTGGTGACTCAGGCCTTGAGCCTCAATTTCCCATCATGTGAATTAAGATCAGACCAGAATGGGCACTCAACAGTGATCCAGCCCCAGGGTACTGATAGTGCTTAGTGTCTAGAAAGGTACAGCCAGCCAGGGGCAGCCTGGGGTGGGGATGTGTAGATGGACCCCAGGAGCTGAGCACAGAGCTGCTGTCACAGGGAATAGATACTACTGCTGAGGGAGGTGTGGCCTCTGGGGAAGGCTTTGGTCAGGGAATTGGGTCAAGGCTGGTGACTGCGTTTGGGAAATGCTAGGCAGATTTGTGGTGCTGTCCAAAGAGTATAGCTTATGTTGTAAGGAAGCCTGGACTTCTGAAAAAGGTACCAGACCAGCTCGGCCTGATTTGACCATTTGCATCAATCCCCTCCCTAGGGATTGCTCATGTGGGACCTGAATGACCATTTCCTCATCCAGGGCCTCATCAGGGCAGCCTGGCCTCCTAGGATAGCTTCTTTGTGCTTTGTGTCCCAGGGAAGGAGGGCCCTCAGCACCCAGGCACAAGATGATAAAGGGCCTATTGAGGCTACAGAAGCCTATTCATCCTGCTCAGAGGACCAAGGGCCACCCTTGGATTCTTGTCAGAAGAAGTTGACCTTCTGGTCTCTGCTGTTGGGAGGTATCCAGAAACCAGCAGAATCCAGCGCCAACCAGTTGCACTCTTGGGAGGACCTTGTCCGTGCAGCTCATGGTTGGGTACAGAGCAGGAGCTAGCGTGGACATGCCACAGTAGAGAGACACCATTCTAGTACTCTTACCCCTTGTCAGATTGTTCAGAGCTTTATCCTTGGAGGTTAAGCACTGACCGCTAGCCAGAGTGCCCCTGAGGTCGGCCCCTCCAGCTCCAGGTCCTCACTAGGCTGGGCTACTAGGCTTTTCCTGTCCTCCCTCAGCCCAGGATTCCCTACGATGGCCTTGAATGCTGCTCCAATTACCTCTGAGCCCCTGCTGAACTCCCCCCACTGGAGAGCTGCTGGCAGCTGGGCCAGGGTGCATGCCCATCCATCTAGTCCTTGCTCCTTGCCTGGCTCTGAGCTTCGTCTACCAATAGCCTGGATGGTGGGCACTTGGGATACTCCACACACTTAGCAAGGGTGGGCGGTGGCTTCACAGTCCAGCTGGGGCCAACTGTGCTTCTGGGCAGTCTCTCCCTGCAGTGGCAACCCTGCCTGGTTTTTATTTTTTGGGTTTTTTTTTTTTTTTTTTTAACCACAAAAACCTGCAGATGGAATTGTGAGATCGGAGGAAAGTTTAGCATGGTGCCTGGCGTTCAGGAAGCCTTACTATGTTTATAAACCTGTGACAGAGATCCAAGAAACAGGAAGAAACCAGAGCTCCACCGCTCTTGAGGCACTCTGGACATTTGGGTACTTTCCTTTCAGTCTTTATAAGCTTTTAAAAGCAAAACAAAACAAACAAAAGCATTCTCAAGTATTTATAGAAGTTCAATTTCTGTGTTCTGGCTCCCTCTCTTGATATAAGCAATTTTCTTTCTTTTTTTTTTTTTTAAACTTTATTTATTATTTATTTGCCTTGGTGTTTGCCTGGAACTGAAACTACATACAGTTGTGAGCTGCCATGTGGGTGCTGGGAATCGAACCCGGGTCCTCTGGAAGAGCAGATGGTGCTGTTAACCGCTGAGCCATCTCTCCAGCCCCAAGCAATTTTCTAGTAGTTAAGTTGTATCAAATTCTGGCATTTGCTAACTGTACTTGCTAAAAATTTCTTGGTTTCTTTTTCTTTTTTTCTTTCGTGTGTGTGTGTGTGTGTGTGTGTGTGTGTGTGTGTGTGTGTGTGTGTGTGTGTTTGGTGTTGTGTGGAAGTCTAAGGTTGCCATTGGGGATCTTCTTCATTTATAATCCTCCACTTCAGTTTTTGAGACAGGGTCTCTCACTGAATCTCAGTCTTGCTGATTTGACCAGATTGTTTGGCTGACTAGCAAACCTGTCTCATATCCCTGTGCTGGGATCCCATACATGCACACTGCCACATCTGACTTTTTAATATGGGTTCTGGGGACTCATAAGGCTTTTGTGGCAAGCTCTTCTCTGAGCCATCTCCAGAATGTCTGTTTTGCTTATTTTTGTTTGTTTTTTGAGTTAGGGGTCTTACTGTGTAGTCAAGGCTGGCCTCTAATTCTCAGATCCCTTGCCTCAGTTTCCTTAGTGTTGGGATCATATGTGGGCATCATGTCCAGCTATTTTTTGGTTATTTTTTCAGCAGAGCAACTTAAGATATAAAATTCAAACAAAATGCATAAAACAATTCTTAACGAAAATACCAGTGGGGGACATAGCTTCATGGTAGAATATTTGGCTCAGCACTCACAAAGCCTTGGGTTCTGTCTCCAATACCTTCCTTTGCCAAAAATCAGTTTTTAAGGGCCATTGAGATGTTTCAGTGGATAAGAGTTTGCTTACCAAGACGATGGCCTGAGTTCACTCCCCAGAACCTGCATGGTAAAGGAGAGGGTTGACTCTCAAAAGCCCCTCAGGGGCTGGAGAGATGGCTCAGCAGTTAAGAGCACTGACTGTTCTTCCCGAGGACCTGAGTTCGATTCCCAGCATCCACATGACAGCTAACAACTGTCTGTAATTCCAAGATTTGACACCCTTACACAGTTATACATGGAGGCAAAACACCAATTCACATAAAATAAAAATAAATATTTAAAAAAGTTGCCCTCTGACCTTCATACATGTTCTGTGGCATCCCCACACTCAAATTTTACAAAAGGCAAGCCCAGCCTTCTGTATTAACTGCTGTTCTTGTTGCTGTGACAAAATACCAGAAAGAAAAGCAACTTAAGGTTTAACAGAAGTTATAATTTATCATGGCGGAAAGACCTGTGGCGGCGGAGCGAGGTCGCTGGGGGCCGGAGGGGTTCTGACTCTCAGCTAGCTTTCTCCTTCCCCACGTGTATTCAGTCCAGCGTGCTCCAGGGATCCACCTAACTCCGCCTCTTAAGTCCTTGCCAGCCTTGCCTGTGATATTTTACATGGGGATGAACTCAGCTCCTCACGTTAGCATAGACATGCTTTACTCCCTGAGCCATCTCCCAGACCCCAGTGTTATCTACCAATGCCACCCTGACTCCATTAATCACCTTATTAATTTATTTTTAATAATTTTAATTAATCGCCTTCATTTAGAAGTATTTGTTGTTTCTCTATACCAGACACTACTGTAGGAGTTGACTGTAGCAGAAAGACCAAAGTAAGGCAGGACTGAGGGCTTCAGGAAGTGAAGTTCTGGCCAAACAGCTCTGTTAAAGTGTCTTAGGGTCAGAACAAATTACTCTTTTTGAGACATCAGCTATCCATTCTATAAATAAAATGTCCATTCTATTTGATAGTGATAATGCATGGAGTAGAGGATGGTTAGCAGGATGTGGGGCTTGCAAGTGTATGTGTGTGTGTGTTTGACTGACCACACTGTGCTGAAGTTATCCTCCTAAACTCAACAAGGGGATCTGAGAGATAACAGGCAACAGTGCTTTATAAACTGCAGAACGTGGGGGCACACTGTCGTCATTACCCTACAGTACTATGGAGCTGCTGTAATTTCACCACTATTATGTATAATGAAGGTGGAAAACCAGCTCAGGCAGAGAACACAAGAGTCAGGGAGGCCCAGGGCTGGTGCTCACCCCACTGTATACCTACCCTCTCCACCTGCCAGGACCCATCAGTTCAGGAGAATCAGAAGTTGCTGGGCAGGAAAGGCAACTGATCCACAACCCTTTTGGAGTTGGCTATTATACTGAGAAACCATTCCAAGCACTCAAAGATTAATAAAGCAAAGATTCTTTAATAATAGCATGCAATCAGTTCTGGCTAATACACAAAAGGGAACTAGCCCTGCATGGAAATCCCTGTTTACGGAAATCGGGTTCATGGCCCCGAGTGACACTTTGAGCAGTTACAGAGACAGAGCTCCAAGGTTTAGAGTCAGACAATTGGAGAGATTTACATTGTAGAAATACTTACTGCCATAGTTATTCCGAGACTGACCAATGTGGCTTTTCCTGGGCTGGTACCACGGTCTTCCTGCCTGGCTGGTAGAATTATACTCTTCCAGTTAGAGGCACAGGGCTTAATTAGCATTGTCAGCCCAGGTCATCTTCTCTAAACTGCTTGGCATTTTAGCTACATTTTACTTTTGTGTAACTTAATATTTCCTAAGAAAGTTCATCGCTCCATTCTTCACAGCCTCACGTTATTGCCTCCATTTCCTTCTTCAACTAGAGTCGGTTTTCACCTAATCTTTTATGTCAGACTCTGTTGCTTTCTGTCTCCACATCACTGCTTTTATGATTAATGGTAGACATTGCAAAGTGGTGAAAATTGTCACCTGACAAACAGGTCTCCAGCTGGGACTGAGCAAGGCGATAGATGGTAAACAGCAGAGCTGTCTGACAGAATGCCGTCCTAAAATATCACAGACATAACTCAGAATCCTCTCGAAGGTCGACGAGGTCAGGCTCACAGGACTCTGTTCTATGTTTGGGCATGAATTAGTAAGCTACACATTAAATAAAATGCCTTAGAAGTCGTCATAAGGCAAGGTTGTGAATCAGTCGCTTGATGCCAGTGTGACTAGAATTGTGAGCAGTGGGTCAGTTTTCAAGGATAATTGACTCACTTGTTGCTGGCCCTCAAGACCCCAAGCAGGGAGGCAGGAGCCCAGTGACTGGGAACTGTCCGTGGTGCTGCCCATGTGAATGGTTCAGTTTCTGGCTGTGTCTGCTGCCCTGGGGCCTGGGCTCACTGAACTCATGGTTGGTAAACCTGCATCCCCTGCCAGTCCCATGACTGAGGACAGGAACAGATAGGGTTCTGGAGACTAGAAAGGTCTGTGCTAGCCTGGCAGCTCCCAGGCTTATGATCCAGGGGATTTCTTGCTGGACAGGCTTGAGGAAGGAAGAAGCACTGACTTATGGGAGAAATGGTAGGCCCAACAGTTGAATTTCCTCTTGGGTGTTCACGCACACAGATACTGTAACACAGGACCAAAGGATGCTGGGAGGCTGTGATCCATTGACTTCATCCAGCTGGCCTTCAGAGGGACTGCATCCAAGTTCCTCACTTGCTCCATGTAGATGGAGTATCACACCCTATCAAAGAATTTGCTCTGACTCCTCTGCCCCATACCTCACCATGGTTCTGGGAAAATGGGTGGTTACCAGATGGGGAGCAGTTGGGACCAGCATTCATATCATAGGATCTCAAAGCCTGCATTGCTCTGTGTCTCCAGGAGTTAGAAATTCTATGCCAGATCTATCCTGCCTAGCTCCTGGGCATGGGACACATCTCTGTCTTTCCCTCCCTGTGAAGAGGGCTCTCCCCCTCCCCCTGCATGCCATGACACCAAGCCATAGATTTAGGACAAAAGACAGTTTGTGGCAAAGGAAGACCGGAAGGGAGGCTGGCCAGCCACCTGTGAAAGGCAGCTCCTTCCACTGTTGCCTGTGGTTTGTGACAACTAAGTTTTGCCTTTTTACCCAGGCCTGCTAGGTCTTCCCATCCTTTACCAAGGTGGTGTGACTGAGAGTGTGGCTTAGGAATAGAACACTTGCTTAGCACAAGTGAGGCTCTTGGTTTGGTTCCCAGAACGTCAAGTAAATTAATAATCAACAGTCAATAGACATTTGGTTTAGTACACATACCAAGATTTGTCTAATTATTGGCAAAGGCCAGTAATACAGAATCCTCCCCATCTTCTAAAAAATGTTAATTATTTGCCCTCGTTAGCAGACCAGAACACAGTATGTTTGTTACTCTCTTTTCTGTTTTGCTTTGTTATATTTTTAAAATTTATGTATTTTTATTTGGCATGTATGAGTGTTCTGCCTGCAAGTAGGTGTACCCATATGTGTGTAGTGCCCAAGGAGGCCAGATCCCCACAAAGGATGCTGGATCCCTGGACAGAGTTACAGAGATCGTTATGAGCTGTTATGTGGATTCTGGGAACTGAATCCAGATTCTCGGCAAGAGCAGACAGACTTTTTTGTTTGTTTGCTTATTTGTTTTTAGCTGGTGAGCTTTCTCTCCACTCCCATTATTTTTAAGACAACCACCCCTTTGCTGGTTTTGTTGTTTGTTTGTTTGTTTTAAGGTGAGGTCTCTTGTAGGCCAGATGATCTTGACCTCTGGAGTTCTGAGTTACAGGTGTGCATCATCACATCCAGCTTCTGATTTTTTTTATGCCTTTAATTTTTTTTTCTTTTTTAACCACACAGGAGTTAGTCTTGTGAGCCTGACTTGCGTATTCGTATATGATCATTCTGATGTGCTATGGGGAGTTATAAGCCGTTGGCCAGTCTGGCTGTGTTTCTTGTGTCTAGTTTCCTGGTTTCCACTTTGGAGCTCTTAGGAAAATGCTCCGTGAACATGCCTGTGCTAGCCTCTCTGGATATACACCTCAATCTCATGTGTGTGCTAACCGCTCTGTGGATGCACACCTCATTCTATAGGCAGACGTAGAGGGACTGAGTTATGACAGCTTTATAAGAATCTGACATTAAGAAGGCAAGTTTGTACCTTTGAAAATGCCACTCAGGGTGCTGGAGAGAGGGTCAGCAGTTAACTCTTGCAGAGGACCTGAATTCCCAGAACCGAACATAGTGGCTCACAGCTGGCCATAGCTTAGTCCCAGGGGACCTGATGTTCTCTTGGCTTCTCTAGACACCAGACATACATGTGGTACCCAGACATGCATGCAGGTAAAACATCCATACATATAGAATAAAATAAAAATTCCACTTAGGCCAGGAATGCTGGCTCACATCTCTAATCCTTGCACCTGAGAAGCTGAGATAGGAGGATTTCAGATTAAACAGATAGGTAAGGCAGCAAGATGGCTTAGCAGAAGTCTGGCGGCCTGAATTTGACCCCACCCCTGCCCCAGCCCACATGGTAACAGAAAAGGACAGCAGATTCCCACAGGTTCTTCTCCAACTCCCACACATATACCACAGCACGATGTACATGCACACAGATAAATAAATATTAAGAAAAAGATGAGTCATGATGAAAAGTAGAAAAAGGACATTTATTCAATGTGACCACACTGGGGAGAGGAACAGAAAAAAAGGCCCAGAGATCTCCAAATCATGGGGATTAGGTTTAAAGATTATTTTCAATTATGTTTGTATGTGTGTTTGTGCACATGAGTGCAGGTACCCACAGAGGCCAGAAGAGGGCGTTGGGTCCACGGAGTTGGAGTGACAGATGATTGTTAGCTGGCGCATGTAGGTTCTGGGAACCAAACCCCAGTTTGCTAAAGAGCCCTGGCTCCAGCTCCAGTGATGGACTCTGTGGGCCTGCCAACATCTGTGATTAGCTCCTTTTCAGCAAATTGTTGAGCAGAGGTTTTCCAAGGCCTGAGTGTAGGCTTCAGGCAGATCAGTCTCCAGCTCTGGGAACTTGGACACTCTTCTGTGAAATGGGTTGGGGGACAGTGAGGGTTTACTGTTAACAGTCCATACAGTTCTTTGCCTAATTGGTAGCATCATGATTGTTTTGTTAATACATTAATTGCCTGGATTTTCTAGAAGCCACTGCCAAGTGACTTTTTGTGGTCCCAGGGATGGAACCTCCTGACTGCCCATGCTCAATGAGTGCTTAATCACAGGGTTGCACTGTCGTCCACAGCCATCTTGTACTAAAGAGCAAAGGAGTCCTTCTTTTTTGTGATTGACACTCGTGAACTGTCTGGCTGTGACCTGAGTTGGACTGAGTCATGGGCCCCTGCTTGTCAGGCCAGAGATGCTTCTGCTTCATTTCAGTGTGTGCATAGTTGGACATTGCCTAGTACAAAAAGGAGACAAGAATTTCCGATGCCAGTGGATATTCCCACCCTGTACTTGTGAGGCTGGCAAGGTATGCTGACCCTGACCCCTCCCACTGCTCATGTGTTGGGCCAGGCAGGAGTGAGTGGACCACATACTACTATCAGAGAGTGGAGGGGAAGGATCCATCCTGGTTCTGTGATGTAGCTGGCATCTTCTACTTGCCATCAGCCCCTGGTCTGGCCACTGAGAATGGTGGAGGGTGTCATACCACATAGATCTTTCCAGAAACAAGGCAGTAGGGTTCGATCTCCACAGCTCAAGGGAAATGGGGTGACAATTTGTGTAGCGGGAAATCAGAAGCTACCCAGGTAAACTCTGATGTCATCAAGGAACCAGAGCTGGGCAGGGCGGGGTCAACTGGAAAGAGCCCGGGACGAGGAGAGAGCCCGGCCCCTTTTTGAACCTGTGGCATGGTTAAGAAAGACCACTCAGTGGCACTCTCCTGCGCACTGCTTCTCCCTTTTCCCCTCTGAATACCCTCTGTACCATAAGTGTCTTTGGAATAATAAACATTACCTGAATATATAAATATAGCATCCTGGTAATTCTGCGACATCTGGCACCCAATGTGGGGCGCCATCTGTTGTAAGAGGTTTCCCCAGGCCCGTTTGAGCCAGAGATTTGGACCTGGCCTGCGGCGGCTTATGTCCCCCAAAGAAATGAATCAGAGGCTTATATTAATTTTATACTGTTTGGCCTATGTCTCAAGCACATTACTAGCTAGTTCTTTCATCTTAATTCAACCCATTTCTAGTAATCTACCTGCCACATGGCCCAGCCCGTGGCTCACCTGGATTTCTTACATGTCTCTTCTTCGGGGGTCAGATGGAGACTGGCTAACTCCGCCCTCCTTCTACCTGTCTGTCCTCTGATTCTCCACCCACTTCTACAGTGCTGCACTTAGGCCAAATCAGTTACTTTATTTTCAGCATACAGAGAATATTTCCTCCACAAATTTGTTGACCCATCTAGAGAGAGGAAGCCCATATTTGCTGACCTGCTGTGTGCCAGGCACTGGCTGTTCATCCTCATGTAGCCGAAAGGAGCCTGTGGCTCATCAACTTAATCACCTGTCCTCTGTCACATAATAAAGTGGCAGAGCTGAAGAGGAAATCCAGATTTTTCTTACCAAAACTTAAGAGGCAGGTTTCTTCTATCTTGTACAGGAAATTATTTCACATTTCATTTATCATGCAGGAAATACCCTTTGTATTAAAAAAAAAAATCTGAGGAATCTAATGGGAATCAGTCTGCATCTTCTCAGTGCCTTTCTGCCTGCGGCTGAGATGCGATGGCTGTCCCTTTAAATCGGGTTCTCCTTGGGATTGCCGCAGCCTGGGGGGGGGGGGCTAGAGATGTCTGCGGTGAAGATTTCCCCTGCAAAGCCTTTCTCCTTACAGCCTCGCCTCACCAGGCAGCCAGTGACGTCCTCACAGCTTCTAGATTTTCCTTTTCCTCACAAGCCGCTGATTCATTCACTGGCTGGAGTCAGCTCAGCAGTGGGAGCCTGGCAGCCCTGGCTGGGTGGAGTCCTAGGCCTCCGGGGAGACATCCCCAGCCTTTCTGATACCCGTGGGTGGGGGTGGGGGGGCACCAAGGGAGAAGGGGCAGAGCATCTCAGCCTTGTCAGATCTCCTACTAGAGATGCAGGTGGGGAGGACCAGGCTTGGCCAAGGTCAGAGCCAGGTCCAGGGGGGCCCCTTCTCACTCCTCTGGACTCCTCCTGTAGGGTGCTTCAAGGATGACCGAATCGTCTTCTGGACATGGATGTTTTCCACCTACTTCATGGAGAAACTAGCCCCCAGACAAGACGACATGCTTTTCTATGTGCGAAGGAAGCGAGGCTACCCGGGGAATGAGAGCAGCGTCAATGGGAGGAAGGTGGGTACCCCCCCTGCACCCCACCCCTCCCACCTGTGCCCCGAACACCCTGTAGGGTCTCCTTCCCTCTCTGAAGCATTCGTGTGTACCTGAAGGGAAAACTATACTGAGTACTGGGCACATTTGAGGGACCCAGGAGATGGTTGCCAGTGGCTTACTTTTGGGTTTGTTGAATTGTTTTTTGCCATGACTCCAAAAGGCAGTAATTGTATCTTTGAGGAAACTGAGGCTCAGGGTCCAGCTGATGTTTCTATTCTCTTAGAGTGAGTGAGGGAATGGAAATAAAGTGCTCTGAACCCCAAGTCTGGGGCTCTTCCCAGAGTGCTCAGGATGGTAGCTGGATGGTGGTGATGGTGATATTGTGTTTCTCTGACCCTTACCATAAACTATGGGGGTGGGGTGTGTGTCACTCAGGGCTGTCATTGGTCTCCTGAACTCCCAGAAACTGGGCAGCTAAACTGATGAGGAAACAGGACCCAGTGAGAAGTGACTTACCAGGGCATCTCATCTAAGTACGGCAATGTGGGGAGCTCTTGAGACAGATTTTGTATGCTTTGTTTGTTCTCAGAGTTTTTAGTGGTTTATGGAGGATTTAAGCAGCCTACATGTTAAGCATGGGAATAATGTATTTACCTTTAAGGATAAAGAGTGGTCAGGCTTTGAGCCTGGTCTGGAATGATTAGCCTAGCTGCTTCCAAACTCCCTGTGACCTGGGCTCTGTGGTTTCTTAGTTACTGCTGAGCTCACACACCTGAGTGCTGGGAACTCTTTCCTATCACATGCCTGCACATTACAGAATGCATTTGTTGAGAGTGCTCAAAGGAGACCTTTCGTGGCTTCCTTGCCAGGCTGATGTGGGAGGGGCCTGCAGGAGGCCATAAACCACTGGCCAGAGAGTAAGAAGAGCCAGGGGAGTGGAGTGTAGGATCTGGAGACGTGGGTGATGTTGCGGACTGGATGAGGGCTGGGAGTGACAGGTGGGGGGAGCAGGAGATGCCCTGTGGAAGAGCTAAAACTGAGACCCTACTGGTAGGTCCATGTGGCAGCTGTTGGTAGTGGCACCAGGGAGGCAGGAGCTGTCTCAGTAGGTGGATAGCCCTGGGCTCCTTAGTCCTGCCCCCTGCTGCCATTAGAGTCCAGCTTTCTCCCCCCATCAGTATTACCGATGTGGCTCGGACCCAGACATCTCTGGGACTTGGAACAGATAGTCAGTTAGAGCCACGCCTCCCACTGGATACATGTGAGGTTGGGAGGTTTTGAGGTTGATGGGACCACAGTACGTGCCCTTGGCAGGAAGTGACAAGTGCTACAGAACCTCTGTGTGCTGGTGACCTAGCCCTACTGCACCCTGAATATGGGCAATGCTTTTACCCAAGGTTTACCTTGGAGCACCTCTGGCCACTCCAGCCTGTCATCTCTGAGGGCAGGCACATGTGAGGCACTATCTTTTTTTTTTTTTTTTTTTTTTTAATTTTTTTTGATTTATTTATTATGCATACAGTTTTACAGAAGAGGGTGCCAGACCTCATCATAGATGGTTGTGAGCCACCATGTGGTTTTGCTGGGAATTGAACTCAGGACCTCTGGAAGAACAGTCAGTGCTCTTAACCTCTGAGCCATCTCTCCAGCCCCGTGAGGCACTATCTTTTGGGTGCACCCTACATGGCATTTCTGGGAGAGGCCATTGGGATGTGGGGGACAGGCCTGTGAGAGGAAAGGGGATGTTAGTTGATAGCATTTGGGTGGAAGATAGTTAAGGCAAGAGTACTCCTTGGGAGAAACAGACCAAGATGGAGAAGTCGATAGCAGGAGGGTCCCTGGGGTTGTGTTGAGACACTCTTGAAAATTTAGGGGATACTGAGGTCAGCGGAGGCATCCTGAATATAACAGGAGTGCTGAGTAAAGGTTACCCTCAGTGAGCAGACAGCGTCATGTAGTGGGAGCCACAAAAGAGGTGACGTCTCTGTACAGGATTGTAGGGCAGTTGTCGACTGAAGACATACCCTGGGGTGAGTATAGTACCTGCTTGGTAGGTAAGGGGTGCCAAGCACATTTGACACAGGGTGTCGTATAACTTAGTGTGTGACAGTTTGTGACAGAGTACCAGCAGAGCATCCTGACCTCAGAGTGATATGTGCTCTGAGAAAGGAAAATCACCAAATATCAGTGAAGGGAGGCCAAGAATAACCATAGTCTCTGCTAAGATGGGCTTTGCATACATGCTGGGAAATGGGGACCTCTGCATGGGTTCTTGGGAGAGCTGACTGTGTGGTGTCTGGTACAGGGTTTGGAGGACCAGTCCTAGGATCTGGCAAGGTTCAAATCCACCCAGACTGGACATCTTTTTTCAGCCCTGCAGTCTGCAATGTGTAGCCTGTAAGGAGCATTCTGTGGGTATACCCAGGAACCCCAACTACCAAGAAACAGAAGCCTGGGCTGCTGAGATGTGGATTCTAGCGCCTGCGCACTGGGAGTGTTCTGCGGCAAGTGCTGCACCGCCTCCCACCCTTTCCCATCTGCTGGTACTGGTTGTCATGGCAACCAACTAGGCTCCCTGCCTAACTGAAGAGGGTGGGTGGGCAGAGCTAGGGCTGCAGTGTGGGTAGGCCTGGGGTGCTGGAGTTCCCACACCCTGCTGCAGGGTCATCTTGGGGATCTGGACTTGGTTTCCCCAGTGTACCCTACATTTTCTGCACCTGGACAAAACACTCTCTGTTCTCAGCAGTCCATTTTGTCTTTGGCACTGATGAGTACTGGCATCTGTGTCCTTGTCTATGCTGGTGGCCTCCTGTTGACACCCTTGGCCATTCTGGAGTAGTGATTACCCCAAACCTACTTGGAAAACCAGAGCTCAGAGCTCAGGAGCAATGAGGGTGTTTCTCTAGTCCTTGTGTGTGTGTGTGTGTGTGTGTGTGAGAGAGAGAGAGAGAGAGGGAGAGAGAGAGAGAGAGAGAGAGAGAGAGAGAGAGAGAGAGAGAATGAATTAATGCGTATCAGGATCTCACTATGTAGTTTTGTCTGTCCTGGAATTCTATGTAGACGAGGCTGGTCTCAAACTCACAGAGATCTGCCTACCTCTGCCTCCTGAGTCCTAGGATTAAAGGTAGATGCTGCCATATCCAGGTGGTAGCTTTTCTTGGTGGAAATATACACACAGGGTGTCTAAGTTTATGACCTTTTGTGTGTGTGAGTACTGGGGTCACCAACCTTCAAGATCCAGAGACCCAGCATGACCAGTATATTCAAGGGGCCTCAGCCTCCAGCATCTCCCTCCCTCCCTGGGCTTAGCTGGACTTGCCACTTAGGTGGTTTATCCCCATCCTGAGCTAACATATGTAGCTGCAGTATATCCTCTGGCTTTCTCAGTCATTTATTTGGGAGTATGCCTGTTGACACAGGTGGCTGTGATGTGTGAGTCTGGTAGCTTGAATGTTTATACCACCCACCTGCCCTCCAGTGGGTGGGTGTCTGAGCAGTTCCCTGCAAATTTTAGTGATACATGGAACTACCCATTCCTCTATCCTGCTGACCTGCCACAGGAGTGCAGTTGTGTCTTAGGTGTCCCCCACCCCACACCGAGGCCATGGCAGCCTGTGTGGGTTCTCCTGCAGGAGGGTAAACCAGATGAGTGTAAGTGTGGGCAATGGAGTGAGACCCAGGCAGGCAATGTGGTGGCTCCCAGAGTTTGGGTGATTCCCACAGCCACACAGAC
Source organism: Sigmodon hispidus (assembly GCA_004025045.1). Taxonomy (NCBI): domain Eukaryota; kingdom Metazoa; phylum Chordata; class Mammalia; order Rodentia; family Cricetidae; genus Sigmodon; species Sigmodon hispidus. Next base: position 20,702 of record PVIH01012874.1, read on the forward strand.
CATGGGAGGTAGAAGTCCTACCCCTGTGGCATATCCTATTGCACTGAGGCATTTCTATGTGGATCCCAGCTCTGCCTCGGGCACACAGGCCTGTGTCCCTGTAGGTGGCCCCAGAGCTGTCCAGCAGGAGGTGACTGTCACCTCTTGGAGCTGAAGCTGTAGAAGCCCTCCTGGGCCTCCTTAGGATCCTGGACTCAGGACTCCTACCAGGAAGGTTGCTTTCAAATCTGCTTCTGATTTCTTACACTCTCCTGCCTGGAGTAGGGGTAGATGGGGCTCTGTTTTCTCTGTGTGTGGTATGTGATCTCCAGCTGGTTTGATCCTCATCAAGTTCCAGTGGGATTAATGATTCCTTTCTTGCAGATAAAAGGTTAATAATTTGTAAAACATGTAGACTAGCCTCTGCTGCCCACTGCGAGCCCAGTAGACATTACTGTCTCCGGGAACTTGGGAAATACATCTTAATTAAGACAACTTTGAGAAGAAAATGCTTTTTCTATTATACAGATTAGAAAACTGGAGTTGCAAAGGAAGAAGAGGTGGGCACTGGGGATGGGGGGTGTCTTTGTATGTTATTGCCTGTCTGGTACAGCAGTCAGGGAGCAGAAGGCCCAGTGGACCCTGGAGTCTCACTTTGTCCTGTGCCCCAGGCTGAGGCTGAGCCTGAGGTGGAGGTGGAAGTGTACCGGAGGGATTCCAAGAAGCTTCCAGGCCTGGGAGACCCTGACATCGACTGGGAAGAGAGTGTCTGCCTGAACCTCATCCTGCAGAAGGTATGGGGTGGGTGGTGATGGCTGCTCATGAGTCTGGGGTACAGTGACACTCTGTTTCTCTCTCTCTCTCTCTCTCTCTCTCTCTCTCTCTCTCTCTCACACACACACACACACACACACACACGTTCATGCACACTGTGTTCTCTTCTAGCTGGACTATATGGTGACCTGTGCTGTGTGCACACGTGCCGATGGAGGGGACATCCACATTCATAGGAAGAAATCCCAGGTGAGCTCCTACTTCCTGCTAGCTGTCCAGGCTCTCTGGCTACCCATTGCCTGTCCTAGGAAGACATCTCTCCCTCCTCTCTTTCCCTGCTCGAAGTGAGGGGTTGACTCTAGGGGTCTCGGTCATATGCATTCTCCCAGACCTCTTCATGACTCCTGAAGAGAACATCCCTAGCTCTGGGCAGTGTGGCCCCCTGGCCTGTATCTGAGGTGGCATTTCCATCCAGGCTGGCTTCTCAGCCCTTTATATCTGCTTTCTTTTTAGCAAGTGTTTGCGTCCCCCAGCAAACATCCCATGGACAGCAAAGGCGAAGAGTCCAAGATGAGTTACCCCAACATCTTCTTCATGATTGATAGTTTTGAAGAGGTGAGTCCTCACCACTGGCCATGTTCTCCTTCCTTCTTGGGTGTGGGCTGGGGTGTCAGGCTGGGGACCTGTAAAGCCTCCCAGAAGACATGGGCAGCAGGAACAGGGAATGGTCTGGATGACAGCCGGAGGGCTTCCCTCTTTAGAGTGACTGGCTTAGACAAGTGCATTCTCTCTGCTCTAGGCCTTGGTTTATTCATCTATAAAATGGGTGTCATGACCTTGTGACCTACTAAGATGTCAGGGTTAATGACCCGAGGACTTCTGTGCATCATCCTGCCTGAGCAGGAGTCATCATTTGCTGGTCTGTGAATGGCTGCCTCCACCCTGCCCAGGGAGGCAGGGCACACGTCTTCAGGTCTATGGCCAAGCCTTTGTTTCAAGATTGCCAAAATGTGCTCTGGACACATTAACTCACAGAAGACCGGAGGAGGGAGGCTGCCATTGTACCTCCTGCTCAGTTAGTTCCTCTGCCAAGACTGATGGAGTGTGTGTGTGTGTGTGTGTGTGTGTGTGTGTGTGTGTGTGTGTGTGCTTGCCCAGAGACAGCATGGCTCTTGGAAGTCCCATGGAGGTGGGCATAGCTTTCATAGCTCCTGTGAACTCTGATGGTCCTGTTGGACCCGAGGCTCAGGAAGGTGATGTGGCCTCTGTGGGTTCACACTGCATGTGTTTGCCCAGGTCTCTCTCCTCCAAGCTCACATATTAGGAGTTCAGGAATGTGGCAGGGTGTGGTCACACTGCCTGTGTCCAGGAAGGCAGCCACGATTAGTCACATTAGCTTGGACAGCCAAGCTTAGGATAGGGCTGGACCAGGCTTGATGAAGGAGGTCCCTACATGTCTCCATAGCCCTTGTAACTAACTCAGCATTAGGAAATCAGATGAAGGTCTTGCTTGAGGTGGGGTATCTTTCTTTAGTCCCAGCCTCCCTGCTGCTGCATAGCCCTGCCCCACAGGGAGGCTGTTCCTACCTGTGGTGAGGATTGGAGGTGTGATGATAGACAGTGGGTGGCCGTGGACAAGTAGTTTGGCAACTTCTCAGCATCCTTAGCTGTAAAATAGGGCCCTCCTTCTTTTTTTAAAAAAATGGTTTTTTTTTAACACTTTTATTTATTTATTT
>PVIH01012874.1:23290-61429 GCA_004025045.1 Sigmodon hispidus
CATTCTCTTTCCCCCCCCCCCCCCCTTCTCTGTCTTGAGACACATTGTCTCTAGCTACCCCAGGCTGACCTCAAAATCTTTATTCTCCTGCCTCAGCCTCTCTGGTGCTGAGATTACGGGTTTCCCGATCCTCAGTGATTTCAGCAGCCTTCCTGGCAGCCCAGGTCAGCGGATGGTGTGAATGGTCGTGCTGATGTCTGACACCTCCATCTTTTCCTCCCTACCCTCAGGTGTTCAGTGACATGACCGTAGGGGAAGGAGAAATGGTCTGTGTTGAGCTGGTGGCCAGTGACAAAACCAACACGTTCCAAGGTGTCATCTTTCAGGGCTCCATCCGCTATGAGGCGCTCAAGAAGGTGTATGACAACCGCGTGAGTGTGGGGCTGCCTAGGGGTGTACATTCTGGCCCTTTGTCTCCTCACCCACCCAACCTCCCAGGCCTGCATTGCTGAGGCCACCCCACTTCCGGGCACCTGCTGCTCCTCCAGCCACTCCTGGGCATAATCTCCTGTACATTTTTCCACCCCAGTCCACCTGTGTCCATCTGAGGTGCGGGTTTCTCCTCCCTCTCATGTTCCTGTGAGGTGCCACACTGGCTCTCCCTAGTACTGGGGATAGTTCCAAAATTAACCCCTAACTAATACAGCAGGGAAAGGGATTCAGATGAGCAGGGCTACTCTCCTGCAGCTGATACTGTCTGCCCTGAGGTGGAGTTAATGCTGGGGTTAAGGCCCTGGCCAGTAAGTAGTACGGATGTTCAGGGTAGTGAGAACAGCCTTGGCCAGGGATCTAGAACACACACCATAGTAGACCTGGTTTTCCTGAGGCTCAGACTGCCTCAAGATGGCCTCAGAGATGGCAATACTGGCTGCTGAGAGAGAGGGCCATGAAGCCGGTCACACGGTGCTGACCGAGGTCATGTCCTATGTACTACAGGTGAGTGTGGCAGCTCGCATGGCCCAGAAGATGTCATTTGGCTTCTACAAGTACAACAACATGGAGTTCGTGCGCATGAAGGGGCCTCAGGGCAAGGGCCACGCTGAGATGGCCGTCAGCCGCGTGTCTACTGGGGACACATCCCCCTGTGGGACTGAAGAGGACTCGAACCCAGCTTCTCCCATGCATGAGCGGGTAAGGGCTGCATGGCTGGGGGAGGGACTTCCTGTCCCTTGGATTCTCTTCCCATGACTTCCTCACCCCACAGCCTCCAGGCGAGAGAAATGTCACAGGTCAGCTGTTGAGGAAGCTGAGGCCCTGAGAGGGGAGGTGCCTTGCTTGAGGTCACCCTGTAGGTTCAGAGCCAGGCTACGGCTCATTCTGCTTCCCTGATCTGCTCTGCCCCGAGCTGAGTCTCCAGGGCCAGGAATAGAAGAAGCTGACTAGGAGCTGGGCCTGGGCCCTGCACATATGGACCTCTGGGTGGCTGTGGCCACATGGCCCTTCATTGTGAGCCTTTAGGATGAGGAATAACTGAGCCCTGGGTTGTCCCACAAGGACAGCCAAGCAAAGGCTTGCTCTGAGCCTGGTATTTGTTTGGGGTATTCAGTATCCCAAGGCAGGCGGAAGGATGCTGTCCGGGCTACTGCCCCCGCTGCAGCTCTGCCTTAAGCCTTGCTTCCTTTGAGATCTCTCAGTTCTTGATAGGGAGCTGATGTCAGTGGCCATGCAGAGACCCCAGGCTCAGATATGAGAAAGGCTCTGCCCATGGGGGTCAGTGTTCAGATGTCACTCAGAGCAGCGGGTGAAACACTCAGGCCTTATCTAAAATACCAAGCTGGCTGTGTTCTGGGCTCCGCTGCTCACATGACCTTGGATGAGCCCCCTCCTTCCCTAAGCTAATTTCTCATTGAGAAGCAAAGTGTGAACCTGCTTCCCAAGGTGTGGGGTTTCCAGGGGCACCCCTCACGGCTCATGCCTTGCATAGGGCTTGGCCCTGTGAAGTATCCCAAGTGGCAGCTGCATTTGATGAGAGGTGACCCTGAAGAGTGGACAGTGCCTGACTACTGGCTGATGCTTGGCGTTAGTTCCTGGGAGCCTTTTTCTTTCCTTTGGAATCTTCTGTAGTTAGTGTGTTTTATAAGCCAAATAAAACCAAGCAAGATATGCCGGGATTTTGTAAAATCCTCAGGGAGGCCCTCTTGCTTTTTGGAATGGTGGTAGCTTGGATTCTGAGCGTCCAGGTGACAGCCTGATTCTGCCCAGTTCTGTGTTGCACTTGGACACTGAAAGGTGTGTGTGTGCAGGGCAGATGTGGCCCCAGCTGGGCAACATTGAGTGCTGTTTTCTGGGTGCCCACAGAGGAGGTGGCAATAGACCCACCCAAGTGGGAGTGGCCATGAGGGATTAGATAGCCCCTAGCCATGCCCGCCCTTCATAGCAGGGAGGTGTGGAGCCCTGGGGGGGGAGTCAGGAGTCACACAGGGCTCAAGGCCACTGCCCATGTACACACTGTTGCTTGTCTTCTTGTTCTGAGAGGTCACTTGTCACCAGTGTACAGGAAATGCAGACTGCATGTATTGTGGTTTCTGGTATTTGTTTTTGTTTTTATCTTTTAAAACCTTCCCTGACTTGAGGGAGGATCATCTGGAGCCCAGCAGCCCGGGACTTTGGTGGATGTCGGAGCTATGACGAGGAGGCCGATGGGGCCCCGAAGTCTCTGTCCCAGCTCATCTTGCTGCTCCGATTCTTGTTTGCATGGGGAGGAGAGAGGGGATGGGCCAAGTTCCCTATGCCTGGAACGCCCTTCCCCCCCTTCTTCACCTGGCGAACTCCTACTCGTCCTTCAAGATCCAGCTCAAGCGGCACCTCCTCCGAGAAGCCTACTCTGATTTCACAGGCTGTCTGTCCCTTCTCCCACTGTCCCTTCCATGTCCTGTGCTTCCCTTACTGTCTCAGTGATCAGCATGCAGTCTGTGGTCGTCACTTGAGTCTGTCACCTCCTAGCAGACTGTGAGCTCCTTGAGGGCAGGGGTCTATGTCTTGTTCCTGTCTGTGCCCACCTCACCCCCAAGTGAGTGTGGAGGATGTTGGTGGCTGGGACTGAATGTGCCTGGAAGGGAGGAGAGGAGATGGCCAGCTGAGAGCTGTTTAGACTTAGCACTCGTGAGAGGGGTTGGGTACAAGAGGGAAGGGCCGCACGGACAGGTCATGGTGGCCATTCGAGTGCCTTATCTGCTTGTATGTGAGATGGGCATTGTGAGCTGCTGTGTTGGGACATGGTTGGTACAACGTGGCCGTGCTTAAACCACACCCCGCAGCCTGTCACCTGGCATTTGAACAACCCCTCCTTTGTGTTGAGATGTAGAAGGGGCCCCTCCCACAGTTTTGGTGGCAGCCTGCTCCTTCCTTAGGCAAGACTGCTGCTGCTGTGTGTGACAAGCCCCCAGTGCCCTCATCTAGGACATACGGCCCTTAGGCCAGGGTCACGGTCAGCAGCTGTAACTACAGTCTGCTTGGGCTGGCTTTGATCCGAGTGGCTTGATGGGGGGCTCATGGCAGGCTCTGTTCCTGCTACACTTCTAACTTGGGTTCCTTGTTTCTAGGTGACCTCCTTTAGCACCCCGCCCACTCCAGAGCGAAACAACCGGCCCACCTTCTTCTCCCCATCCCTCAAGAGGAAGGTGCCCCGGAACCGCATCGCAGAGATGAAGAAGTCACACTCGGCCAACGACAGTGAAGAATTCTTCCGAGAGGATGACAGTGGAGGTGAGGAGCCTCACCCTTCATCTGGGAGAAGGCTGGCCCCTGCGCCGGCTTGCGTTCATTCATCCATCCATCTTGCACTCACTTAGCTGCAGCAGGTGCTGCCCCAGGGCTGGGTGAGGCTCTGCCTAGGCTCTGCCCTCTGTGAGCTCTGTTTTCACAGTGTCTACCAACCTCATATTTAGAAGCTCTGGAATTTTCTGCTGACCTGGGTGCACATCAAAGGGCAGTCTTGCTCTTCCTCTTCTACTTCCTGGGCCAGGTTTCCTCTTTCTAGAACTTTCTGTGCTGAGTGAACCTCAGGGTTTCTCTGTGACCTCTGTCTCCTGGTCTCTTGTGAGTCACCCTGACCCACAGATCCTTCTGGTGTCTGCCCAGAGGTCCCTGTAACCTTTGGTCCCACCCACTCATCTGCTCTGTGTACACAACTCCCTTCTCAATGGTCAGTCACTGCCAGGGACTAGGACTTCAGTCTTGGACCAGGAAAGCTAGGGTTTGGTGGGTAAACTGGCTACTCCATAAGTCTTGTGGAAAGTGGGGTTCAGGGAACAGGGGCAGCCCTCAGACCTGGGTGAGAGTTTCTGGGGAAATTCCCCAGGGTCTGGTACCATGCCAGTCCTACACTGTGTTGAGTGGCTGTAAGAGAGAAGGCTTCACTGGAGTGGTGAACCCTGACAGGCGGGCCTTGGCAGACAGGACAATGTGGGGGTCTGGAACAGGGCTTTGGGGGTGTGGACACTGGTGGGGAACATTTGTGAGTGTGGTATCAGTCTAGAGGAGCCAGTGTCTTGTTGTCCCGCCCCCAAGCTCCCTGGCCCTCGCTGGGACGCTGACCTGTCCTTCTCTCCTGCAGCCGACCTGCACAATGCTACCAACCTGCGGTCTCGATCCCTGTCGGGAACAGGACGGTCCCTGGTTGGGTCCTGGCTGAAGCTGAACAGAGCTGATGGAAACTTCCTTCTCTATGCACACTTGACTTATGTCACCTTACCGCTGCATCGGATCTTAACAGGTACATGAAGGCCCTTCAGGCGCCTCCCTGCTCATCCTCTGCCTTCCCTCCACCCGTGTCCCTGATGTCCTCAGTGGTTGCAGGGGTGTTGCCTCTGAAGTGTCTGTGGAGATCTTGGCCTCCCTTGCTGGCGTGGGAGGGCAGGATGGTGATGGCATCTGTAGTCTGTGAGGCCTGATCAGAAATGGTGGGTGTACATGGCAGCTGTGGCTCCCTCCCAAGAGAGTCCTCACCCCCCCCTCCCTCCTGTCACCCTAGACATCCTGGAAGTCCGGCAGAAACCCATCTTGATGACCTAGTGTGTATGGAGCCTGCACGGAGCCCCGGCCCTGCCTGGCCGTGAGATGCTGCCAAGTGCCTACCTGTCACCGCCACGGGGGTCTTCTGTGACAAGCCAGCACCGGAGCTACAGCCAGGCAGGGTCACTCGACTCCTGGGGCCAGGGCCGACTCCATGAACACCAGCCCAAACTGAAGTGCCTCGTTCTCTTTCCTTGCTGGCTCTGCTCCCGCCCTATCCTGCGCTCGGCCCCTCAGCCCATCTCTGGAGAGCCTTCTGCTCCAAAGAGGGCCAGAGACACTAAGAGGTCATAGAGAGCGAGTGTGAGGGGCTGCCAGCTTCCAGAATGTTCTTAGACCTCCCGACCTCGACTCCCGACCCCCTGCTGGGGCTCTGTGCCAGGCCACTGTCCACACATCCTACACAAAGCCAGTTGAAGATTTTGTAATGCAGTACTGAGGAACTTGAGCTCGCGAGTCAGTCCCAACTTGTCCCATAGTTAACTTGTAGTGGGTCCCAGCTTGGAGTTAGGACATGAGCTGTTTGTCGGCTGGGAATACCTCGCCCCATGCCCAGCTCAGAATGGGTCTCAATCTCCAGCTGGGCAGACAGGCCCTGATCCCCCCAGAATGGTCCTTTGCTTCCATCCAAAGAACACCGCCACTCACACACCTCCAACCCCGAGACCTTGTGTCAATCTCGGTTGGAGGGATGTGGGCGGGAACTTCCGCTGAGAGATGTCTGATGGGGACCGGTAGGAATCCTCCCGAGAAGGTTTTAGGCAGATCCACCCTGGGGCTGGAGCTCAGAGCGAGGCTGGTGCTGTCCCCTCTGCCCCCCATCACCTCCCGCCCCGTGCTTTGGTCAGCATGCTGCTCTTGTCCTCAGTCTGGCAGAGAGGGGCAGACTGGACTGCTCGATGAGTGCAATTAGCCATGAGTCACCAGCCTAAGGCTCACTCTGGCAGTGTGCTCTAGCTGAGGCCTCCTCGACACAACTGGAATAAACTGGAAGCTGGGCCTCCTGTCACCACTGGGTTTTAGTGTCCCAAATACTGAAGAAATCAGCTGTGTATGTAGAGCTCAGCTTCTCTGGGCTGTAGAGCAGGTGCAGGAGCACGACTCCGTTCCTTGGTCTCTGGGAGTGGGGACTACTTTGGGGCTTTCTCTAGATTTTGTATGTTATTATTAAAAGCGAGCTATTGCATTTCATTCTGCCTCAGTTTGCCCACCTGTAAAATGGGGCTGTTACCACCTACCTCACTGAAGTCTCCAGGGTTCAAGTGGATGGCTGGGTCAGGGCTTGACCATCTGTCATTCTGCATAGCTCTTGCTGGGTCTTAGGAATGAGTGTTAGACAGCCAGGAAGCATTTGTCTCCTGCCTGCTCTGAAAGAACTCCTTCCAAAGGGACAAGTAGTAAGTAAGTTTAGACACTGATCTGCTGGAGCCTGGGCCCATGTTCTAATCTAACCATTGAAGCAGACTGACATGCCAGATGAGTGCAGCCCTACAGTCTAGAATAGCCATTTCTCATGTAGGGATGTGAATGTTTTTGTTTCTAGGGAGGTCATAGCCTTCTGCTACTTCAGGACCCTCCTAGTCATTCTGGGGTCTGACCATTCTGGACTTGATATCTTGGGGGAAATACAGCCAGTTGTGTCTTCTGTGGAAGACTGAGGCAGTCCTAGACCCATAGCAGTTCCCTGGCTAACCCCAGAGCTCATCCATGCTCTCTGGGCTAGGCTTCCTGTGAGTACAGGTGCTGCCCGGGCTGTAGGAAGGTACAGAGTCTGTGGCGTGTAACTTGGCTCTGTGCAGCACAGAGATAACTAATATCCACAGGCCCATTTTGAAGGCTTAGGTGCCGTCATTTCCTTTATAGAGGAAAGCCCCCCAGAGAGGCCGAGTGAACTCAAAACTGAACCACGGAGAACAGTGGAAGGAGGCAAGCTTTTCCTGAGCCCCGGTCTATGGTTTGAACCGCATGGCTGTCCCTGAGTACACAGCCAGACATTTGGTCGACCTTCCACTTTCTCCAAATGGCACTTTTGAGTTCCAAACATGTTTAGAGGCTCTTTAGATCTGGGATAGAATTCTGATGCTTACTTTTTCAAATAGCTGAGACTGGAGAGCCAGGCATGCACTGAGTACTTCCTGGCCAGCCTAGGCTACATAGTGAGACCCTGTCTCAAAGTTTGAGAGTGACAAGTTACAGAAGCAGCACCCAGAATCTTGGGGTTGACAATTTGGCTTCTGAGCCCATCTTTAATTTTTCTGGGGACATGCCTGTCTTCATACAACACAATGACAAGTAACAACTGGAATCTGAGCACAGGTGTGTTTTGAGGAAACCTTGGTGTCAGACTTTAGAACACCAAGAAGAAAGCAGTTTGCTTTGTGCTCTTTGGAGGAGGTATCTATATCCCTGTTTCTGCTGGCTATATATATCCGCCTTATCTCCTAGGATCTTGCAGCCCAGCCTCATTTCCTTTTCAAAAGATTATTATTTAAAACACAAGCAAAAAATAAATGAAATAAGCCAAGTGTGGTGAAGCACATCTTTAATCCCAGCTCTTGGGAGGCAGAAGCAGGTGGATCTCTATGAGTTCAAGGCCAGTCTGGTCTACATAGTGAGGTAAGGATAGCTAGGGCTACATAGTGAGACCCAATCTCAAACAAAAAACACAAACAAAAAAAGACATCCCAGACTGTGCATAGTTGGTCTAGCCTAATAACTATATTTTTTTTTGACAGTGCCATAAGTAGTTTTAAGATTTTTGGCCAAAACTGGATATATTGAGATTTTATGATTTAGGTTCTGTACATTTTTCAGGTTTGGATTTCAAGATTGGATTTCCATCTTCAAAATCCAAATTTCTTTTTTTTTTTTTCTTTTTTATTTTTTTAAAAACTTTATTTATTTATTTATTTGCCTTGGTGTTTGCCTGGAACTGGAACTACAGACAGTTGTTAACTGCCATGTGGGTGCTGGGAATAGAACCTGGGTCCTCCAGAAGAATAGTCAATGCTCTTAACCTCTGAGCCATCTCTTCAGCCCCAAAATCCAAATTTCTTGATAGTTCAGGCTCACTCTTGCTTCTGCGTCCTTACGTAGGACGAGAGATGTAACCACTCTGAAAAGTCAATATAACACCCAGAAGGACTAAGGGTTCTAAGAGACATGAACATGCAGGGACCATAGGGTGCTTCACAGAAGTCCCTGGCCCTGGCATGGGTATACATCTAGGTGGGCCTAAAGGCCAAGGGTAAAGATCATGAGCTTGAACAGAAGTAGCCTTTTGGAGCATTGGCAGTGTGCCTCCCTGTCCTAGGTAAGGAGTAGCAGTCAGTACTTACAATGCCTTCCTTTCCCTGATGAGATATTGACAATGACCTCCAGGCCTCCACCGGCCACTGTTTGCAACACCACACCAAGCTAAGTGATCTGAGTTCTGCAGTGGGTAGAACCCATAAATGGAGGAAGCCATGGCCTGCTGACAGTTTGTGTTTACAGTTTTCTATTTTCAAGATTTCAGACCATGAGCTGTCAGTAGGATTTTTTTTTTTAATTTTATTTTGCTTTTTGTCCATTGTTTTTGAGACAGTCTGTGTAGCTCAGGCTAGCTTCAAACTTACTGTACAGCAGAGGATGACCTTGAGCTAACTAATGATGAACCTTCTGCCTCCAGCTCCATTTGCTGGGACTGTAGGCTTACACCACTGTGAAGGTTTTTATTCAGTGTTGAGGGTGAAGCTGGGCTTTGTGCCACTGGGCAAGCACTCTTATCAGCTGGACTGCACCCTTGGCCTTTCTTACCTTCTTTTGACTTCAGCCCATTACTTTGTAGGTCAGGAAACTTAGATGCAAAAAGCAATCTTCCAAAATTATGAGTACACCTACAAAAAATTTTTGAGGGTTCAAAACAAAACCCAAACATTTTAATGAAGACATGAGTACATTCAACATGTCAGTGTGTTGACTGGGAATGGATTTCCTGTGGACACTCTCACCCAACAGCAAGCTTCTCAAGGCAGGCTTTGTCTCAGTTATTGACTTTGTTTTATGATTTCATGGTTCTGAGATGTTTCTTTGCATTTTAGAGACATTTAAAATGAGTTTTCTTAGAATTGACCCCTGACCTGCACCTGTCTATTTTAATAATACGTGTTTCAGGTTAATACAGACACAGCAAGTCAAGGGGAAAACCTTGGCCTTGTTGCAAGCCTTGCCACTGTTTGAAATGGTTCCCGCTGGGGTTGACAGGCCACCCTATGCACTTGGCTGTCCTGCTGGCTGCTGGTCTGTGAAGACCTTGTGAGGGGACAGTGACCATTCTGACCAGAGGTATAGGCCTTTCCAAAGCTGATCACATGATGCCTTTTGGGCTCTGTTCTGTGCTCCCATGAAAATACATCCTGGCAGTGTCTGGCTGAAATCTCCCAACTTTTTCTAAAAGAACCCCATAAAAACTCTTTGAATAGTGGGAAGATGGCTGGAACAGAAGTTGGGAGCCTACATGGGAGTTTAGGAAAGATCCCAGGAGGTGCCTTAGTGTCCCTGTCACCCAGCACCTCTGTGACCGTAGGCTGCTGAGCAGGCACCTGCCATCATCACAGGTTAAAAGTATCACAGCCACCTCTCGTGCATAGGGAACATGCCAAGTGACTTCTTTATGTCACAAGGAACTGGGTCTAATTTACTGTGTACACTGGAGTTAGGATCTGCAGTGGAGGCGCAGAGGACAGGGTTCTGAGTGTACATAGGAACATCAGTTTTCTGAACTGGTACCTCCAACTGCAAGGTGGTGGGACTGGAAGGAGGCTGTCCACGTCAACCCCTGGGTAGCCTGAAGTCTCTGCCCTGGATGCTGGCTGCAGTGCCTGTATTACAGCTTCCCAGATGCTGTGGGAAGGGAGTTCTGCTGTCTCAGGTCTTTTATCTTGACCCCCACCTTTTAGAAGCAGCTGTCAGCCCTCGCCTGGAAGAAAATGCTCCCTGAAAAGGAAAATCTTCCAAAACATACTTTGAAAAGAGCAATGTAAAATAATGCAGTCCTTGTAGCTCATTGTATATACCCATTTCACCTGGAGACATCGACTTTGTGCTTGTTAAAGTGACAGAAAACTGGGAAACTTAAGGGAAAACTTGATTCGGGGGACGGGCGATAAAAGAAAAGGTCCTGTGATACTCAGTTGCCTCCTACAGCCTCATTCATGTAAGCCAACGGGCTATCAAGACTTTTCTCTCCTCCATGTGGATGGCTTTCATTTTGGAATCTGACTTTAATAAAGCAATTAGGTTGCTCAGTTTGAAATAACCATTGTTTCTGGTGAACTTTGATTATATTTTGAATAAACAATTTTACTCAAAAGACTTTAGCCAATTCCAGAAACCACTGAAATTGAGTGATTCAGTGGGCACACAGGAAAGGGCCATGTAGATCTGGTCCCCCCAGCAAGCCGTGTCACCCCAGCTTGTCATAAAACCCAGAGCTTGAGGCTTTTCAAAGGGAAGGTAAACCTAATACATCCCTTCAGGCTCACTGACAATGAAGCTAGACAAGGTCACTTATAGAGGTTAGCACAGTTCCTGGGAATGCTGGTGGTCACTGCCATTTCCTCCTAGGATGTGCTAACAGGTATTTACTTCATGACTGAAACCTGGAATTATGGGGAGGGAGCTTGCCAGCCAGTGGTCAAACACAACAGTGTGCCAGGTCATCGGTTCACATACAATGGCTGGTAGTAGGTTTATGACTGTACAAAAACCACTTACTGTATCAATTAAAGACTGGGCCTTATGCTGAGGTTCTGGTTCAATGGGCTTAGGACAGAGGCCCTGAAGCTGTCAGTTCTAGAATGTCTGTGGGAGCCTCTGGCACTGGGAACCCCGGGGCCACACTGGGAGCCCATCCCAGATCAGCCAGTCTCCTCAATTGCTCATGTACAATCTTGTTCTTCAGGAAGACCTGCCATTTATGAATCTCAGTTCAGAACCTTCAGATGACCTTCCATTACTTTTTTGGGGTGGGGTGGGGTTTGAGACAGGGTTTCTATGTAGCTTTGGAGCTTGTCCTGAAACAAGCTCTGTAGACTAGGTTAGCCTCAAACTCACAAAGATTAGGGTGTGGGATTAAAGGCATGTACCACTATCGCTCTGTTACCTTTTTTTTTTTCCAATCAGAAAACACCTTATAACTTAGTGCTATGTTCCTTAGGAAACTACAGAATCTGAATATAGCTCCAACACTTCACTGAATGGGCTGGAATTCGGTGTTGCTTCTGTAGAAAAGTTAGACTTCCCCAGTTACAGTCTGAGGCTGGGGACTGCCCAGCACAAGGCTCTGTGTCCCACTGTAATTCAAGGCGGGCTGCTGGTCAGCCCCCACCAAAGAGCTATTTACATATGACCACCATGTGCTGCATTTCCCACTGATCTGCCTGCCAAGACTATCACAGAATCAAAACAGTGTCAAACACCTGGTTTTTAACTTTCTATTTATTCACATTTCATGGATTGTTACATGTCCTCACAGGCTCATTCAAAGGCTCACACACACACTGAGATTATACTGTCTAACAATTCAAGTATTTTAGCTTTAGAAAACAATTTCCTGTTTAAGGTAGAAAGCAGATTATTTCATGTTATTGTTAAGAAGTCTTACATCCCTTTATAAAACCCATTGCATTAGAGGGCAGTCCTCAGTTCTGTGATTGCTTCTGGAGAGCATACAGTGGCCTCATGCAGAACATGGGGCTACAAGATGCCCTGAAGAGCTCCCTTCAAATCCCACTTCCAGAATGGTCTGAGTGGTAGGCTCCAGCCTCAAGGGGGCTGTTTCTCATCTTCAGAAACAGTAATAACATAATGAACAAACTGGCAAGAACAGACTCCTTGACCTTCAAAGGGTAGAGGAAGCTGTCAAGGAAAACCCCGACGAGGTGGAATTTTCTCTACACTGCAGCAGGTATTATTTTTTTGGCACGCAGCATGTAAAAATAGGATTTAGAACTGCAACTGTAAAATCCGCCCATCAGCCGTTGACCTGTCGCTAACACAGGCACGGCCCGAACGGTGTGACTCTGAGGGAGACAGCACAGGGCTGAAACTCTGCTTACTGGGAATGTGCAAAATCGTGAGATACAGTGTGAGAAGGGCCAGGTTTGGCATCTGTCTAGATGCACCCAGACCACAGAAGACACGTACTTCCTCAGGCAAACAGAAGAAAGACTAGATTTTCAAACTGGAGATAAATACCTCAGTTCACATTAAACACACAATAGGCAAATTTCTAACGTTAAAACATAAATGACGTTTAAGCCATGGGTGGGAACCAGCTACTAACACAGTGGAAGAACAGAGCGCCCTCCAGGGGCCTCCCTGCGACACACTTTATAGTGACTCACACTTAGGATAAGTGCAGAGTGCTGAGCTAGCTCCTAAAGCATAAAAACAAGATGCACTGAGTTCTGGTCACACCACCTCTCCCCTGTAATTGTTGCTCCTAAAAGTGATAGTCTTAGCAGCAAACTGCTGGGAATGTTAGGAAAAGGAAAGCCACACCCACTACTTTACAATTAAAATAGGCTAGGGAGCTTAGAAGGCAATCCAGTAATGACCTTTTTTGCTTTTATTCTTTTGGTAAATATTCAAGGCATGGGCAGATGCTCATGGAGCCCCACCACCATGAACAAACAAATTCCTGAAAGTGCCCGAGAGTCTGATACCAGTCAGTTCCATGGGCACGTGGCTACAAGGTACTGTTCTGAAATGTGTTCCCTTCATTTCATCTTTGGAAAACTGGGCAAACCCAATGTGAACAGGGCAGGGCCAGCAGTAACAAAAGCAACTCACTTGCTAGAAACCAATTCTCAATGTTAAATGGCAAATCAATGCATAGCACCTCTCTAGGTCCACACCCCACAAAATATAAGCATGCCATCTGCAGACACACGTCAAAATGCTGAGCACAGAGCACTGCAACACTGAGTCATAACCCCCACCACCCTATCTCAACAAAAGCTAACCAGCTCAGGGCTCAGGAGAGAGACAGGTAGACTGGAGTTCAAGGCTAGCCATGGCTACATAAATAAAAGTTAACTAGATTCCATTCCCACCCCTGGCTTTGCAATTTGGAGAAAGCAACTGTGCCATCAGATTTTGTGACTGTTTGTCCAGGTCAGAAAACCTGTGTACTATCTGAGCACACAAGTGTGTACCCCTGGGCACTGACCCTGAGCCTTCAGACAAGATCTGGTCCTAGCGGTAAATAGTCATTTTTGGGGGGTGAGGATGGGGGTGGAAGGAGGTTGGTATGTAGCTGAGGCTGCTATGAACTGACCATTTTCCTGCTTCAGGTTCTCCAGCTCTGCGATTATAGGTGAATCATGACTAGCTAGGTATGAAATCTTACATTTAATGGATATCTGGTCTTCAGAGAATACTAGTATTAGTAACCTCATCACTCTGAAATGACATGAATGGCCCGTGCAGAACCATGGCTCTCTTCCAGATGGACACACTCAATACCTCATCCTTAAAAAGCAAAAATAAAAATGAGTTTTTTCAGATGCCAAGTAACATGCTGCTGTCTGAAGTGACAGACCAAAGCGGCAGTTTCTCCCTCCCGTACCCCTGCTTCTCTTCTCTCGAGTGCACGCACAGTTAGTTCCTGAGAAGACTCCATTCAGGCTGTGCCCATGGGGCTCACAGGCACAAACAGCTATGAGCACACATCCTTTTTCAGCATGGTTTCACCTTTTCTTTTAAAATAAAGGCTTGTTTGTGGTATAGAAATGATATAAAAAAGCTACCAAATTTGTGCTTTAAAATCCATTATTCCTGACAGCCCCTTCCATGTTTACTGAGGGGGTAGAGTAAGAGCACCTCCTGGATAAAAACAACAAAACCCAATCTATACCGCCAGCTCCCCATGCACCACTCATGTCCTTTCATGAAAAGGCAGTTCTTGGATCTGTCAAGCAGACCCAGGTCAAAGGCAGCCCCCATTAACAGACTGATGACAGACACCCAGTACCCACAGTTTAGCATAGTCACAGTGTGGCGGCATGGTGTTTGGCAGGAATGCTAGTCACAGGTCTCAGACAAGCCCACAGGAGGGGAGTAGATGGGTGTCTTCTGGAGCATTGTGGGACTGCCATGGGGCATCCTAGGGCAGGCAGGAGAGTGGAGCCCAGGGCTGCCTAAAGGAGCCTTTGGAGAGCTAACTGGTATCCTGATTGCAGTCCATTAAGAATCACTTAGGTTAGTTTACTCAGAATCAACATTAAAAACCTTCCCAAATTTTTCACTTGAATGTATTTTGCTTAGTTCTCAGGAAGGGCAAAGAGCTGACACACCCAGAGGTTTTATTGGCCTTAATCTTCCTCACAGAAGTTTCCCATTACCTAGAAGTCCTCAGAACGTCATAGTCAGAAGAAGAAAGAATATGACTAAGTTTAGGGGGCAGAGGGGAAGCAGCAATGTGGCAACATTCCTTGGTCGGCCTCAGTGCTCAAGCATCCTTTTTCTGCAGTAAAATCTTATGTAATTCATCTGCATCCTCGCCTGTCTTCACTCGAATCAGCATCGTGACCGGGACTGTGGGCTGTTTCTCATCAAGTGGGGGGTTGGGGACACAGACGATGAGGACATTGTTTTTCCCTGTTCGAGTGCATGGCATATTAGGTGGAATCAGAACATTCAGCAGTATGTTACCTTTGAGTAAACAAAGAAAAATATTTATCAAAACAACATATAAAAAGAAGTATATAAAATATATATCCAAACTATAAGATTCTTTAAAAGGCTAAAGATTCAACACTAAAGCAACTTCTTGATGTGTCAAAATTTATCACCATAAAGACTTTAATTTCCTGTATGCTGTAGTGTGACAAGCTGTAGGAGAGGTGGGAGTTGACAGGCACCAAGGAAGCCAAGGCAGGAGGAGCCTTGTTCATAGCATCACTGGCTTAACCAAACTGTCATCACTTCATGGACTTAGGGATGAGGAGTCAGTAAAGATACAGTGCTTCTTTACAGTGATACTGTCAGTCCTTTGTGATGCTTGGCAGGCTCACTACTGACTACACACCATAGGTCCACTGTTGCAAGGGGCAGCTGGACTGGGGCAGAGGGGGCGGCAACATGGTACCTACACCTGGAGATGGCCCCATTGCTAAGCACTCAACACAAGGAATTAGTTCAAATCTTCAGAACCCATGTAAAAAGCTGGAGAGAGCAGCTTAGAGAAGGGGTGGGGTGGAGTGGGGCAGAAATGAGGGCTGTGGCAGGAATAGGTGGATCCCTAAAACTCACTGGCCAGCCAGCCAAGCTGACCAATGAGCTTCAGGTTTAGTGAGATCCGGTTCCTAAACTACAGATAGAAATGGGCTGAGAATTGATCCTCCACATACCCCTCCCCCAAAGGCCCCCTTAAACTGAAACCCGTGTACTTGTCTTCCGTTCACCAAACTGCCCCACATGCAGGAAGCTCCTCTGCCGTATGGAAATTAAACTTTTGAGGTACTTTTCTACTTTAGCTTTTAACAATACACCTATACTGTGTACACAATGCTCCTGACACTCAAAACCACATACATATTAGTTACCAGAAGATAAATTTGACCTCATGACCACTTTTATAAGACAAAACAAACCCATATTACTGATCTTCAAAATCCAAAGAACCGAAGGGACAAGACAAAGATCTCTACATGAACCATGATGGCTTTGCACTTACCTAGATTGGTATCTGCCCGCACCAAGAGCTGAGTCTTCTGATTGGCTGTGGGTTTTAAATGCAGGGTCCCCACACCCTTCTCTTTAAATTCATTGTCTTTTTTGTAAAATAGTTTACACCTGGGGGGAAACAGTAGCCATGATCAGACATTAAACAAGTCAGTTTGCTGACAACCAGTTTACCTTCCTGCAAGTCACGTGCAGTGGGTGAGGAGAAGAAACCTTTCTTTACCAGAGTGTTGGTATCTGGGTTCAAAAATCAGAGTTCCTCGTTAGCTATTCCAGAATTCACATCACCCCCTTCTTTGTAATGGTGGGCATGGAATCCAGAATCTTGGACATGCTAGGCAAACTCTGCTGGTGAGTGACAATCATGGTCCCTACAAACCCTTTTAATAATACCTGAGACAATCTTTCCTCAAGTCAGTCAACATCTCAGCTGGCACAAACACAGTCTGTCTTGCATCTCTCCCACCCGATTTCCCCCTATTTATTTTTTCAAGTTCTCTCCATTTTTGATCCTCTAAGATACTGAGGCAAATCTGGCATAGGGTGTGACTATGGATAAAGTAATGCCCTGTTTCCCAAGCCTGTGTTAAACAAAGACTCTTAGGTTATTAACAGATGGGTCTGTGGAGTTCAAGGTCAACAAAAACATAAGCTGGGCAGCAGTGATGCAAACATTTGGTCCTAGCACTCCGGAGGAAGAGGCAGACAGATCTCTGAGAGTTCGAGGCCAGCCTGGTCTATAGAGAGAGTGTTTCAGGACAACCAGGGCTACAAAGAGAAACCCTGTCTCAAAACCAATCAACCAAACAAACCAACAACAACAACAACAAAAAAGTTTGCTCATTTGACTTGCTTTGATGAAGAGGAAGCAAACAAACAAACAAAACAACTGGAAAGTCAGGATCATTCCTATGTGTCATTTGTATTACTAAAATTAAAAATCATTACTGCCTAAAAAGCTCTTGAAATAAAACAAGAACTCTATGGCCTATGGCACCTGAAACACAGAAAAACATTCTACTGCCTGTGTTTTAAGAACACTACTCGGGGGCTGGAGAGATGGCTCAGCGGTTAAGAGCACCGTCTGCTCTTCCAGAGTACCTGGGTTCAATTCCCAGCACCCACATGGCAGCTCACAACTGTCTGTAGTTCCAGTTCCAGGCAAACACCAAGGCAAATAAATAAATAATATAAAGTTTTTTTTTTTTTTTTTTTTAAAAAAAAGAACACTACTGGACGCTTCTCAAACAGGACAGATGTTTCTCAGTAAGTATCTTAGTACAAAATAATCTCATTTAATTCCTAACAACAGAATTTAAATTTCTTTCCCAGCCTTGTTCACAAACAGGCAGCTCCCACCAGCAGAGGAGAGACAGGTTCATATACCCTTAACAGGAGGAACAGCTGTGCCTAATTTTTTGACTGTGGCTGCCCAGCCACAGATGCCTCCATGCTTATAGTAGAAGCAGAAGCAACCTAGGATCAGTGACTAGGTGATTTTCTGTGGGAGAAGGGAAGAAAAGTGTTGAGGTGGACTGAGATAAGGAAGGAAGGTCATGAAAGTCTGTTTCTAAAAAACTTCAGAGGAGCTAGGATGTGCCCAGTACACCTTTAGAATTGGTTTGTTTTAAACAGGCCAAGCTGGGTGGTGCTGGTACATGCTTTTTATGCTAGCACCGGGGAGGCAGAGGCCAGGCTGGCCTACACAGAAAAACTCTTGTCTCAAAAAAACCCCCAAATAATCAGGCCAATCATTGTTCCTGCTGTAGGTCAGTGTGGCCAGAGCCAGGCCTGCAGGATGCCCCTCCACCCACAGAGCACTCACTTTTTGGAGTAGAAGGCATCCTCTTCCTTCACTTCAGTCACCACTACCTTGGGTGGCTCGTCATTCTCTTCTTCGTCATCACCTGGCACAGAAACAACTCAGTCAGCAGGTGCTTGCTCTCACCTCCTGTGTACTAGCCTGGAATACTCCATGGAAGCTGTTAAGACTGTGAACACCTTACTCTCTTTGGGAAAAGGAGCCAGCTGGATTTTAGTTTGTGACACTTTTAATTTTTTTATTTAGTGTGCTGTGTGGTGGTCAGAAGACAACTTGTGGGATGTGGTACTTTCCTTCTACCATGTGGTTTTCTGGAATAAAACTCAGGTTATAAGGCCTGGAGGCAAGCGCCTTCACCTGCTATCTCAAAAGACTTAAATAATAATGAACAGACAGCAATGCATTTCCCGATTATAAAATAACATTCAGTTTGTAGGAAGTCCTAAAATGAAATCCATCCTTTGCTTATGACATACACCAAAACATACTTAAGTATAAAATTATACATACTCAGGGTGCTCATTGGAGAATCAAAACCTAAAAAGGGCACCAACACCATCCCTGCCCACTTTGTGTCCAGGTATAGTCAGCATCACAATGGCCAAAGGGCAAAAGTGACTGTTTACAGGCTAAGCTTGTCAGAGAAATTGCTCCAAAGCTTTGACAGAAGGCTCACAAGGGTAAATGGTTTTGTACTAAAGAGACCTGGTTCACTGAGAGGGGTTGGAAGGAACATTTCTTTCAATAGAGCCTCAGTCATAGGCACTGCTGACACACAAACAGGAAAACCCTCTCAAAGAGAAAG
Organism: Sigmodon hispidus; assembly: GCA_004025045.1. Classification (NCBI taxonomy): domain Eukaryota; kingdom Metazoa; phylum Chordata; class Mammalia; order Rodentia; family Cricetidae; genus Sigmodon; species Sigmodon hispidus. The sequence continues at coordinate 41,662 of PVIH01012874.1, forward strand.
GCTGCTGTGTAAAATTGATTAGAAGACTGAACTAAGATCCAGTATGAGAACTAAGGTCCACTAAGATCTATCTCCTGGCAAGCTTCAAAATGACTACTTAGCTGAGGCTCCCAGGACTGGAAAAGGTGCTCCAGGAATGCCAGACACTTGCTGTTTGAACAAATCCCAAGTCTTTCTGAAAGTAAGACATGGGAATCACAAGTGGCACAGTGTCAGATGGTGCAGTGTGCAGCATGATACAGCTGTCTATGTTTGAGAGACACTCTCTTCTTACTTAGAGAAATAAAAGGGGGCCCCTTGGGGCTGGAGAGATGGCTCAGAGGTTAAGAGCACTGGCTGTTCTTCCAGAGGTCTTGAGTTCAATTCCCAGCAACCACATGGTGGCTCACAACCATCTGTAATAAGATCTGGCATCCTCTCCTCACAGGCAGGCATACATGCCAGCAGAACAGTGAATGCATAATAACTAACTAACTAACTCCCTAAAAAAAGGAGCGGGAGAGGCACTTACCAGCCCATCTACCCTGAGGGCCTGTGCCTATATCAAAGAGGAGTTCAGATAAGGAGCAGTGGTGGCTGGCAGTGGGGATGATGAGGTAGGACAGCACAGTAGTGCAGTGGCAAACAGACAACTGTACTGTGTATCTGGAGAACATAGCACAGTAACATGCATCCTTGAGGACTCAGTGTGAGGGACTGACTATTCCAAGAGCAGAGGAAGCCAAAGGGCTTGGCCCAAAGTCTTAAATCTGACTTTACCTGAGGCCTAGACAACACAGCAGAACTGTCAGCCAGACACTGCAGTGTGGAAGGAAGGCAGCACACCTTAGGGGAACAAGGGCTTTGTTCTGCTGCCATGGAAAAGTCTTAATTACGGCCTAGCTATTATCATGTAGTCCTTTTTTTACTACTTGTTTGCTTGTATTGAGTTCCTTCTATCTTTGTACTTATCATTTACATGTATGTGAGTGCATGTGCACATATGTATGCAAAGCCTGTAGAGGTCAGGAGAGCTCTGGAGCTGGAAACCAAACTTGGGTTCTATGGAAGAGCCAAGAGATCTCTTATCAGCCTCACACTTCTGTATTCTGGACATCAGGGCCATTAGCTGTCCGGCCTCCAGATGTCCCCTCTACTCGGTCGGTACCTTCACTGCCCACTGAGTTCTTGGCTGTCCAGAGGTTTGTAGGCTCTGTGCAACTGTTTCCCTCATTTTACTTCTGCTGTGGCCTCAGGCAATTCAAAGTTGTTTCTTGCCCCCCCTCCCCCCTTATGCTCTAGTGGATGGTAGTAGTCTTTTATACACAGATATATTTAACTATTTAAAACACTTAACTATGTCTAACAAAAATTAGAAACTTGCTGCCTATGATGGTGGCTCACAACTTTCTTTAATCCCAGCACTTGGAAGATACAAGCTTGACGATCTCTGTGAATTCAAGGGTAGTCTGGTCTACATAGTAAGTTCTAAGTTAGCCAAGGTTACACAGAGAAAAACAAAGAAAATCTTTGCCCTTGAAAATTAGAAATCGAATCTCTTAGCATCACTAGCCACAGTGCACATATGCCAACTGCTGAGGCATGACTAGGGGACACATACTGAGCACTCCATCATTTTAGAAAGTTTTACTGGACGGAACTAGTCTGGAAGTATTATGCAGGACACATATAAGCACTGTGGGTACCAATCTCTCAGAAGAAACCCTGCAACTGTGCCCACCGCCAAAACCTGACACACTGGGTAGAAAAGGCCCAAGAACACTAAATGTGATTCACAGCAGCAGCACCTTCCTTTGGGGATGATGAGTGACCCTCTTTAGCTGTCTGGCCCCAGCATTAATGCTGGAGCATCTCATTTATAGGCAAATTCCTAAATACAATCAAATTCAATAGACATTCATGTTGAGCTTTTTCAGTAAATTCATTTTTAAAAAGCTTTGAATTTGCTTCTTCTATATACATCACCACGTGCCCAGTGCTTTTCAGTCAGCACATTAGAACTTTAGCCCCTGCTCCAGCCATCTTAACACAGCTTCACTATGCACCTGGAAACCCACCCCAAGACAGGCTATGCTGCTGGCCCACACCACTGTCATCGCTCGCCCACAGAACCACGCCTCCACCTCATTCAGCTCTAGTGACCCTTTAACACCTTCTAAAACAGGCCTTCCTCTATTTTAAGGATAAGGACTAAGCAACTGTGACACACACAGGAAACAGTGCCTGCGACCCTCTCATTAGAGCTGCACAGATGTGAAACAGTGGTGTTGTATTTACCTCTGCACTCACTGCTGCTGCCTCCTGCTTGACTCTCTGATGCTTTAGAGGAAAACGGTGAAGAGGCAGCTTGACTTTGGGCAGCATCTTTACTGAATAAACTAGAGTTTCCAGGGGAGAATGAAAACCCAGTCAGGGGGCCAGAGCTTATCGAGCCCAAAACTGAGCTCTCAATTTTCTTGCCAAAATTAAATGAGGCACTTGGTGCTCCTTGTGCTGTGTTCGATTTCTTTTCTGCTGGAGACTCCGTCTTTTCAGAAGTGTCCTCTGCTTTGCTGCCATGAAATGAAAATGATGACTCTTGTGGTATTTTTGTTGAACTAAAAAGGGAAGGAGTCTGCATTCCAACTGTTGCCCTGTCAGTCTGGCTCTCAGAACCGCTGCTGCCTCCATTCTCAAGCTGTTTCTCAATCGTTGCCAAGTATTTCTCATAATCCTTAAAAATGGGGGTCAGGTCACAAAGTGGGTTTGTATTCACATGCTTCACTATCCAATCCCGGACAGAGCAGTTCAAGCCAGCCAACTGCTTGTGATAGGTATTCCCCGTGCAGGCTGTACTGGAAGCAGGGTCAGAGGAGGGCAGCTGATTGTTGCTATTACATTTGGGACTTGAAATCTTTTTATCCACCAAGGTAGTAGGGCCATTCACAGCAAAAGAACCTGTAAGAAGTTAAAAGCCAAACATTTCAGAAGCAGTTTCATTAAACCATCTTGGGGTTGGTTTATTTTTTACCATGTTTCAACAGACTCTTGCTGAGCAGGGACAATAGGTGTGTCCGTCATGCTCTGTTTTCCCCGTTACTGTTAACCAATCTTGTGTTCATACACCAATGCTGAGGAATTCAGTATCTAGCTAATGGTTACTAAGGCACTTAGTCTATTCTGCTTAGTAAGAACTACAAAGGCCAGTGGGTGGTGCATGCCTGCAGGAGGATCCACACACCTCACTAAAAGCCAACCTGACCTCCTGCAGCTGAGCTGCATGAAACCCACCCAAACCAGGAAACTCCACATAGCATATACTTTCAGAGCTAGTCAGGATCATTTTTAGATTCAGCCCACGATCCTGTCCTTTATATGAAAACCAGACGTTGCTAACTAACTCATCCACAACAGGATTGTATATCCAGTATTTCCTGTTCAAACCTAGATTGAGAAACTGTGACCAAAGACAGTGTCATCCCAGTTTACAATGGCATTCGTGGCGGGAGGTGCACAGAAAGCCTTTGATGTGCATTAACCAAGAAGGCAAACTACAGCAAGTGCTTCCTTCTTGCTAGTCAATTCTGGGACTCAAGAGATTAGGAACTTGACCATGAAGTCACATAGCAAATGACTGGCAGAGTTAAGAACAGAATCGCTGTGTGCTAGTGCAAAGCTGGCCCACTTGCTGGCCCATCTCCCCAGTCCCATCCTTTCATTGCTATGCCCAAGGATGCAGCACTACAAACATCTCACAATTGAGTCTGATAGCACAAACCTACAGTATCCCAGTATTCAGAAGGTTGGAAAAGGAGGACAGAGTTCAAGGTCAGCCTGGGCTACATAGCAAGACCCTGCCAAAGAGAAAAAAATAAAACAAAAACCAACTTGGTAGCAGAGTTCTCTTTCAGCAATATTTCAGAGGAGGCTGAAGAAAGGGCTACTCACCAAAGGTTGCCTTGGGCTCCGCTGTCGCTGCCTTTGCACTAGAGAAGGGTGTAGCACTGGCTGTGCTGTTTCCATTTGTCAGTCCTTCCAGAGGCTTCCCTCCAGAGCCACCACCAAATCCAGAAAATCCTCCTCCTCCAGAAGGCGCAACCAAACCTTTAAAACCTTTAAAGGCTCCTCCACTATCAGACTGAAATTTAAAAAAGCACATTTTAGGCAAGTAGACCTCCCCGTCTCAAACAAGTGACCACAGCATCTTAGAAACAGCAGAGCTCAGGCATGGGACCACTGTACGGAGAAGCTACGAGCACAGCCCAGATGGAAGAGAAGAAAAGATGATGTCTCTATGTCACAGTTGCCTTTCTAAAACAGCTAGGAGAGAGGGTTGCAATTGCTACATCCGTATTTAAAGGCACTGTATAAATCCAACATTACAAATTCATGCACCTGCCGAGCACCAGAATAACTGAAAATATTCCCAATACAATTAAGCCTCATGAACCTTTTCAAAGAATATTTGCCTAAAGAAGCATTAGAAACACAAAATTAGATTAATTAAAAATATTCCACTGTTTACCTAATTTCTCAAGAATATGGGGGTTTCTAAGCTGTTATCAGCCTATATAAATCTAAAGAGACCGCACAGCAGATTCCAGCCTTTCTACTGGTTAAGCAACCTAGGGCAGTATCTTTCTTTTCCTTGCTGCTTCCTAATTCCTGTCTTTAGCAAACTCTTCCCCTGACCAGCCTGTTCAGTCTGTGGAGATGCTGTGAAACTTTCATTCCTTAGAAAATTCTAGACACACACAGAGATACACACACACACACACACACACACACACACACACGCACGCGGCAGCTCAAGTTCTAACTAACACAAGTTAGAGGCTTCTGGAAAGAACAACTTCAATTGAGAAAATGCCTCCTATAGGCAAGCCTGAGGTTCATTACCATGGAGGGCCCAACTCACTGGGAGCAGCACCACCCCCCAGCAGGATATGCCTTAGTTATGTACGAAAGCATGTTGAGAGCCATAAGGAGCAAAAAAAATAAGCAGCATTTCTTTAGAGCGGTGGTTCTCAACCTTCCTAGTGCTTCAATATCCTTTAACACAGTTCCTCCATGTTGTAGTGATCCCTCAACCATAAAATCATTTTCATCACTACTTCATAACTGTATGCTTGCTACTTTCATAAACTGTAACATAAATGTTTCCCAATGGTCTTGGGCTACCCAAAAGGGTCATGACTCACAGGCTGAGAACCATTGCTCTATGGCTCTACTTCAGTTCCTGCTAGACTACCCTTCACGCTGGACTACAGCTGTAAGCTGCTTTAGCTCATGGTATAGCAACAGAAACCAACTAAGACAGCCCAGCTAGACTTATTAAGATTTCCCCCCAAAAGCAGTTTTAATCACACCTACAGATTTCCAAATGCTTACTGACCACTGATACATTTATAGCAATAAAATCAGAGGAATGAGAAATCTTAAATACATCTTTCCATTCTGACAGTTTTGTCTATTTGGCAGTGCCATGTATCACAGGCTGCTTCCCACTTGCTATGTGGTCCATGAGCCTTCTGCCTCCATCTCTGAGAGCTGGGTTTACAGGCATGTGCCACTATACCCAGAGTTTCATAAATGCTAGTCATGTACTCTGCCAACTATGAGCAATGCCCCCCTCAAAACTGATTTCTGATCAATCAAAATCTAAAATAGGGGCTGGGGAAATGACTAGGTGATTAAGAGCACTTACTGCTCTTTCAGAGAACCCAAGCATGATGCTCATCATCCACATCAGATGGCTCACAACTCTCTTATTAAAACTTCAGCTCCCATGGGGCTGGAGAGATGGCTCAGCGGTTAAGAGCACTGTCTGCTCTTCCAGAGGACCCGGGATCGATTCCCAGCACCCACATGGCAGCTAACAACTGTCTGTAGTTCCAGTTCCAGGCAAACACCAAGGCAATTAAATAAATAAATTAAGTTTAAAAACAAACAAACAAACAAACAAAAAACAAACAAACAAACAAAAACTTCAGCTCCCAGGGCTTTGATGTTTTCTTCTGGCATCTGCGTGCAGTACCCTCCCACACTCTCTCCCTCCCCCCACCAAAAAAAAAAAAAAAAAAAATCTACAATAGGCAGAGGGATCTGAGTTTAAGGCCAGCCTGATCTCAGGAGAGCAAGGACTACAGGGCTACAGAGAACCCTTGTCTTGAAAAACCCAACACACACACACACACACACACACACACACACACACACACACACACACACACCCCGCACAAGAAAAATAGCAAAAGCATAATCCTCCAAAAGACAGATGTTTTGCGCAATTAAACATAATTTTCCAGGCAGTGGTGACACACACACATCTTTAATCCCAGTACTTGGAAGTAGAGGCAGGTGGATCTCTGAGTTTGAAGCCAATTGAAGCCTGATCTACAGAGTAAGTTCCAGGATAGCCAGGACTACACAGAGAAACCTTGTCTCAAAAACAAACAAAAACCCTAAAATATACCATATGATTTACAGACCAGCTGTGAAACTAAGTTCTTCAGGGCTCTTTGATTCTGCACTGAATTTAAAAGTCACATAGTATTTATTGATACTTTAGAAACTGCTGACAATAAGTTATTTCCAGCTAAACTTTAGTGTGAATTTGACACTTGACACATCTATTTCTTCCTTTTTTTTTTTTAAAGGCATGGTCTCACTCTGTAGATCAGGCTATCCTCCAACTCAGACTCAACTGCCTCTGCCTCCCAGATTTAACTCTGGGATTTAAGGAGTTGCTCTACTACGCTGGGCTTGACACCCTCTTATTACGTTTCTATTACTTAGATCAGTTTGTATCCAGTACGTGGGAAAAGACCATTTCTTCATTTAGGCAGATGACATTTAGTTCTTCTAACGGGAGTTCTGACCAAAACTCGATAGTAATTCAATGTGAATTTCAACTGTTCTGTATATTGTTCCTTTCCCAGCCCAAGGGCTCCTACTTCTCCACTTCCTTTCACTGAAGCTTTAGAAAAAATGTACACCCAGGCCTGCCAGATTTTTTGGCATTTCAATATGAGAGCTATCACCCACAAACTTCACCCAAATACCACACAATTAAGTTAGCCTCCCCTATCACACATGAAATCTTATGTTTTAAATGTGTTTACAATTTTGTGTTGGGCCATGTGTAGCCTACAGATCAGATATGCTACTTCATCGCTGGCCTTCCTCCTGTGGAAGCCTGTCTTGGCTTCTCTGTGTTCTAAGCTGTGCTTCTCAGTCCTCGCCATGAGTGCACACCACATCTCGTCTCATTTACTCCACAGAGCTTCAACCCCATGGGATTTGCACTTACTTTTGCCCATGCTCATTTCTGTTCTGTCCTCTAAAAGTCCAAGTGACTCCCACAGAATTTTCAAATGACATTTCCAATCAGAATCATTCAAGCTGTCTGCTCCATTCTCCCATGTTTTCAGCAAAAAGACCAACAAACACCATCAGCTAGCCAGTAATGAAGTAAGGCCATTCTTTAACTGAAGACTCACTCCTGCCAATTGTTCTTGGTAGCATGGTGCCAGTTAACTCAAAGTTGCACAGGAAGCATTCCTCTAAGACAGAGGTGGATATGAACTTTACGCTAGTCAGCACACCCCTAATGCATACAGGTTATCACATGGAACCTTCTAAGAACCTGTTTGTTGGCTATACAACCATGTCTCTGAGATATAAAGTACATATAACTTGAGCAAACAAACTGCTATTGTGTGTAAATGATTCTCCCATTACTTTCGACATAAGCTAGGCTTCTTCCTCATGACCATTGATTCTAAACCACAAAAGCCATGCTCACAGGTTGAGAGCCTATTTGAGGAGTGAGGATTACAAGGAGAAGAGTGCTGCAGTGATCCCTGAGCTCTAGACATATGACTTCAGTTCAAACGGTAGAATTCAGTTACCTTCCTGAACACAGGAACAAACCATGAAACATACACAATAGCATATTATGAAACACACTGGCGCAAGAAATGGTTCTAATGTGGCGAGAGGACTCTCTTTTCCCACCACCAGATTCCACCTCACACCACTTCTGTACGAATACAAACCCTTTTCCTCTTCATATTGTCACAACTTTGTCATTATCTATTTTACTGTCTCCACTAGAAACTCCACATTAAACCCCTCATTATCATATTTCCTAGCTTCCAAGATCTATACCAAGAAGCACTTTAAAAAGACATTTGTGGGGGCTGGAGAGACTCTCAACAGTGAGAGCTTACAACAACCTACAACACCAGAGGATCTTAAACCTTTTTCTAATCTCTTTGGGCACTTGCACACCCAAGGCACTCGTGCACACACAGCCACATAAGTATGTATATAAACACACACACACACACACACACACCTGTCTTACCACTAGGCTTCATGACCTGAACTTGATTCTCAGGAACCAGATGCTAGAGAGCACTAACTGACTCATGTAGTTTTCCTGACCTCTATGTGTGCCTGAAAGACACTTCAAGGCCAGCCTGAATTATAAATGCTCTGAGTGGGAAGGCAGTTAGTAAAACACCAAGCTGCAGGAAGCACTCACTTCAAATCCAACGTTCCGACGCTTTGCCTTCTTTATGGCTCTATTCTTTAAAACTTCCTCACTGGCCACCGAGAATGTCCCCACCTGCAAGAGTAGACAAATTAGACAGCAGAAAAGAAAGGCCAAAAGAAGACTAAAAACTAAACATAAATGCCAGAACAGACACACGTATCTGGTATTTGATTATCTTATTTTGTTAGCACATTAAGAAATACATCACATCTAATATCTACATGTTTCGGTAGATTCTAGCTCTAGCTAGGCATCACGAGTCCAGAATCTATAAATCCAGGCTTCAAGTGCCAAGTCAGAGACAGGAATATTGTGATTTCTGAAAAGATGAACACCACTGAATCTTTAGTGCACTAATATTCATGGCTGGCTTACTCAAATATCTTAAGACATAATGTCTAAGTAAAAGCACTATTAAAGTAATAATAAATTTCCTATGTCAATAAGACATAAGAGCTATTATCCAAAAGCTCAACTGGTAGTGAAGCCCCTTCTGAAACCAGGAGCCTGAACCATACTACTAGTTTTCAAAAACATTAAGTTGAAAGCCTGGTGATGGTAACCCATGCCTCTAATCCTAGCACTAGGGAGACAGAGGCAGGTGGATCTCTGAGTTTGATGACAGCCAGGACCCTGTCTCAAAAGCCAAACAAAAAAATTGATAAAGCATCCACATTTTTCTTGTAGAACAGGATCCTGAACATGCTAAGCATGAGCTCTACACTGAGCTACAACCTTTGCTTACTGTTTTGGAGAATGGTCCTGGTCCTGCCCACCTTGTCCACTGTCTAAAAAGGGCAAGATAACTAGTCACAAAGAACCAGTCAACTAGTGTGATGAACATGCTGAAGGCCTTTGGTTTATTTCATCTATTCTCTTACCCAAGGAGCCAGAACTAAATATACCCTGTACAAAATTCTCATCCAGCCAGGCGTGCCAGCTTCAATCGATAGCCCTCACACATTAAGAGGCTGAGGTAGCAGGCCTGACAGACAGTTCAAGGCCAGCCTGAATCACCATCTCAAAAACAACACTACTCCCATACCCAGAATAAAGACGATTTGACCACATTTGTCTAGTTAATGTAATGGACTTCCTCCATACTTGCTTCAGTAGAGCCTGTCCAAGTTCCTTCTCTCTTGGACACGTTAGTGTCAAAGCTAACAATTATATGGCAGTCTAGATCTTGTTCTACCCCAGGACTTTCAATACCCAAAAGGAAGAAAGCAGCCTAGGAATAAAGCTGCAAACACCTTTTATTCCCTGACTTCTTCCCTTACTACCTGTGTGCTATAGACCTGGAGTAGCTTTTGCTACAGGTTTTCATTGTGAACTGGCCCAGGAAGGTGCTTCTACACACTCATCAGGAGCACACACTGGTAGAAAAGAATATTCACACATGAAGAACAAATTTTTACAGTCAATACATACAGCTCACAAAGGAAGTTGTCCTGCTCTTAAAGGTACCGTATTTTTCATGAGAAACACAACAGCAAGAAACTACTCGGGGAAGGGACTGCTCTGTACCTCTTCAGCTTCATCCTCTTGATCCCAATTCCTATCTGTCAATTCCTTCTCAGCAATTCTTTTGGCCATTTTTGTAAACCTAGAATACAAAAAAACAGAAGTAAGATGTTCGCTTTCCTGCACCAAGCTAACTCTTACAAATATTTGTTGTTGTTGTTGCAGTCTTCATTTATTTCGTAATAAAGTCACAAAATAGAGAACTATTAAGAAAAAGCAGTTAGCAGGTTTTAAGCAAATGAGATTTACTTAGAGGAAGAAAATACAGTGGGAAATTAAAGGAAATATGGAGTTCAGCAAAGTTAATTTTACTTTTTTAATTAAAAATTTTTTATTACAAGTAATTTTAGAAATCTAGCCCAGCACAGAATCTGGGAAGCATGCTCCTAATGCCAGTGAAAATGCTCCAGTGAGCACTTTACAATGGGCTGGGGAACCCCAATGACACATATTAATTTACTATTTGAAGAGGCAGGGAAAGATACCTGAGGAACACTGGCACTCTTTCTGAACAGGAAGCCAACTCCATCCAGAAAGATTAAATGAAACATCTACTGATCTTTCAAAATCTATAGTATTTACATAGTATATATTGTTCATTCAGTAAAGTTATTAAGTCAATGCAAATATTCTTTCCATAAACAAAATATTTTTAATATTTAAAATTTAAAGATAATCCATAAGTTTATTCTTGGGTAAGGATTTTGATAATACACTGGAAATACTTTTGCAACATTAGTTTCTTAAGGCTACAACTGAGAGAAATATCTCCCAATTAACATTTGACTGCCCTGAATTACAAATATTATGAAAAGCTAAGACATTACTTATAAATTAAAATCTTACTGCTATGAGTATGTTAGCACCTCAGAATATAAAATGCTTCAAAAATACACCCTCAGGGCCGGAGAGTTGGCTTGGCAGATAAGGGAGTGTACAGATACTGCAGAGGACAAGTGTTTGATTCCCAATACCCACCAGAAGCTCACAAGTACCTGTAACTCAAATTCCAGAGGTATCTAACTCTTCTGACTTCTACAGCTGAGCAAGCACATATCCACCCAAATACTAAATCTTTAATAATGAGGATAATAGCAATGGCCAGGAATAGTGGCACACCTCTAATCCTAGGGTTAGAGGTAGAGATAGGTGGATCTTTGTGACTTTGAGGTCAGGTTGGTCTAAAAAACATGTGTTCCAGGATAGTCAGGGGTGCACAGAGAAATCCTGTCTTAAAATAAATAAATTTCTTTTAAAAATCAAGCTTTGCTTTTTTAGAAATAGCAAAAACAGGGGCTGAAGAGATAGCTCAACAGTTAAGAATGCACACTATTCTTGCAGAGTTGTTTCCAGCACCCATGTTCAGTAGCTCACATATCTGTAACTACAGCTATACGGGATCCAGTACCCCTTCTGGCCTTCACAGGCACTGTACAGGTGGGGAGGGAGGAAGAGAGGGAGGGAGGGAGGAAGTGAGGGAGGGGGAGAGAGAGAGAGAGAGAGAGAGAGAGAGGGAGGGAGGCAGGCACATATCAGATTTGACTGAGCTTTGCACTAAGCACTGTTTGGAATGGGCACACCTGCCTGGGCTGGCAGTATCTGTCAGGTCTCCTTCCTGATACGTTCTCCATTCATTTGCCCTCAGCACAGCAACCCAGCACAGTAGGCACCCTAGAATAGACACTGATGTTCTAGAGAGGGCTCTAGCTTTTAATACCATCTGGTCATTTACATTTCTCTTACAGGTACTTTTTTCTGAATACAGAACGAGCTCCAATAACACCAGTAACTGGTAACCCTCACTTTTTAATTCTTCCCCTAAACACTACAAAGTCGACCTCATCGGAAACAGCATTCTTCACAGAACTCTTCACAGGTAAGGTCTCTGGATCCAGCAGGAAGTTTTTCTAACCACTACCTAACGATGACACCAGAGGGCAGAAGAGTCAAGCAGTGGACCTGTTACAGTCACGGCTCTATGATGTGGACAAAAGGGATGGAGGGAAACAAACACAGGTACTAACTAAAGTTTTAACACCTAACTCATACTCGAAACTAAAGAATAACTGCTATAATAAAACAATTTAATGAAGCTGATGCTATTTCATATTATTCAGTCAGATAAAACAGAAGGCGAGAATTTTAGTTTGGTTTAGAATTTAGTCCAAATGTCCCAAACCTGCTTGACTCTAGATAACTGTTGCTGTGTCAGTGATCTGAGGCACTGTATATTTGAGAAACTATTGCTAGGCCCAGGACAAGCTGAGATCCTGGGCAACTGAGTCTGGTGAATGCTTCCTAAGCTTAGCTTTGAATGGTGTCTGGAACAGAGGAAGTGCTTTGTAGATATTAAACAAGTCTGGTTCAAAATAAAATACTACTTTTACTTCAAAATTCACAATTTGTAGTGTGGGAAGACAAAATAACTCAAACGATAAACTAAACTTTTAAAACACATTTCACTAACCGGGGAGATGGCAACGGGGAGGCTGAGGTTGGTAGGTAGGAAGGTAGGGTAAGAGTTTGAAGCCCAGTTAAAGCCACCCCAAGTTCAAGAACAGCGTCTCCTGTGCTGTCCTTTAAGCCTTTAAGAACAAAAGTACCAAATATCTACTTATTCCACATCCCAGATTTTTCTCTTTTGAAAAGACATCTTTTCGAAGTACTTGGAACACGGCCTGGCACTAGAGACTTACTTGCCAGCTATTACTGTTATTATTAAGGCTTTTCTTTTTTCTTTTGGAGTGCAGGGTCCTGTACGTGCCAGGCAAGCCCTCTCTCTACCAATGTGTTACCGGGGAAATTTAATCCCCACAACAAATGAGTCACACCAGCAGCCCGGAAGAGTTTGCCAAACGTCTGTGTGTGTGTGAGCAAAAATGGCACCAAGTTACGAAACGCTTTCTAGATGTGAATCGCTGTAGTTATTAGAAATACATTAATCGTGATCGATCGCATCCTGTGTGTGCATACAGATCTGCTCTCAGAGATGAACTTAATGAAAAACAGCTTTGGCTGTTGCAGCAGATCGAGGTCACTGAAACGTCCCGGAAAGTGCAAACCTCAAAACAGGCTCGTTACCAACCGGAGTGATCCACGGCCTGGGAATACTGGGAATGCAACCGGGCGAGCCAGGGGACGAGGGACGGAGGCCAGGGCAGCCCTGCCGCCGGCTATGTCCACCCGGGCGGAGGCCCGAGCTCCGCAGAGCCCTGCTCTGGCTAGAAGGGACGCTCCGGAACGCAGGGCAGACCCGGCCCGGGTTCACAAAGGTCGCCCCCGCCGCCCCCGCCGCCCCCGCCCTGCCGGGCCCTTCACCTCCAAGGCGGCCGCCGCAGATCACGCTGGGTCCCGGACGCCGCGGCGAATAGGGCCGAGGCGGCCGCTGGGAACTTCCGGTGAGCAGAGGCCTCCAAGGACTCGGTGATCAACAGGCCTCGGGAGCTGTGTGTCTTCGAGTCGGACACTGAGGGGAAGACATCCGCCCAGCCCGAAGCCGCTACTGGACGCTCCGAGCCGCCATTTTGCAACTGGAACCAATTTGAAAAAAAAAAAAAAAAAGGGGGAAAAAAAAAAAACGCCCGCGTCCAACTACTGCGCAAGCGCCCCGGAGCCAACCGCCCGCGCCTCTTTCCTAAGGGCCGCCGGGTGTCACGTGGCTCACGTGGACGGCCCCCTTGGAAACGGTCGCTGGGAGGGGCGTGAGTCTCGCGCATGCGCGCAGGGATCGCGGGCTATGGCTGATGAGTCCTGGCCTCCCGCAGCGCGGTTTAAGTGCATTAGTCACGTGTAGGTCGCCATCCCGGTTTGAGACGGCCAATCGCTGCTGAGGCGCGGGCCTGAGGAGTTGTGTGATCAGTGGGCGACTCTGGTGGAGGCTTCTGATGGTGTGGTGGGCGGCTGAGGAGGCCGGGACGCACAATGCCTGTGCAGCATGCTTCTCTCGCAGATGGACGGAAGTTATGGGCTCAGCCTGCCCAAGGGACTGACTCCAGAGGTCCGCTGCCCCAGTTGCTGTCACGAGACAGACAGACATCCTCCGATTTCCTCGTTGGGAGCTGTGGAGGTGAAGTTAATTTCTCCAAAGCTGCGGGGCCAGTTGGGGCCTCCAGGACATGAAGTCCCCGGAGGGAGGGATTCTTCAGCTGTGGCATGAAACACCTGCGTCCTGTTTTTGTGCTTTTAGCTGACTGTGGAGTGACAGTTTCGGGTTGTACAAAGGGATTCCGGGTGCTCGAATTCTTCTGATTCAGGTTTAAACAATGTCAACCAGAAGACTCTATGGTCATTAGACCCATTATTAACCATCTAGAAACTTTCCCAAAAAAACCAAGCATTTCTACAATAGTTCTTAACTTTTAGGGGAGGAGAAATCAAGTCTCTTGGTTCCAGGGTATTTCATTCTTCAATCCTTTGACAGGAACTGCACAAGGAGACTTGCTGGCACTGTGGTAGGGTACTTGCCATATGGAAAATCCTAGATTTACTCCCAAAACCACCAGAAAGAAAAAAATGATTGCACTTTATACATACACAGTTTCTGGGATCAACTGACTACAAATTAAGAATATTCTGAAAAATTCTGTTGAACCTATGCAAAATTTTTCTCTCATTCTCTATACATTTCAACTATGTCATCAACATCGTATTTGCTAATACAAATACTCCAGAGGTAAGTATCTGAAACCAGTCAGGACATGTTGACTTCCAACTAAAGTCCCAGTTACTAAAATGAAAGGCTGAGGCAAGAAGATCAACCCAGGCCAGCTTGAGAAACACAAAAATTCTCTCTCAGTAATACATACCAGAGCTGGGCATTGTGGTACAAGCTTTTAATCCAGCACTGGAAGACTTAAGAAGTAGGCAGATCTCTGAGTTCCTGGTTAGCCTGATCTACATAGTTCCAGGACAGCCAAAGACGTATACACAATAAGACCCTGTATCAAAAAACAAAATTAACCGAAAAGGGCTGGGAATGTAGCTCAAAGGTAAAGCACTTGCCAAGCACCTTAGGTGCAAGCTCCAGTACTACAAAACAAAAACTGGAAAGTAAACAAGCCCATACCTGTAATTCTACTACCCAGCATTGATGAACAAAAGCCTAGCTGAAAGCCAAATTCAGAGTTTGATGCCACTGTGAATCCTGCTGCATTCTTCCAGGTTATAAGCAGTCTTAAGTAGTAGTTTTAGTAAACATTGAACTCCAGCTGGAAACTGACAGGATTGTAAGTTCAAAGCCATGTGAGATCCTTTTCTCCAACAAATCTGTAAATAAAATACATATGTTAATATAGTGTCATTTCATGTAAGAGCCTTGAGCAGGCTGGAGAGAGGGCTCAGTGTTTGAATGCACTTATTCTTTCTGGATTCAATTCTTGCTTAACTCAAGTACATCAACCCAGAATATGGTTTTTGTGCTTAAAAGCTCACCCTGAGCAAGGCTCAGGACTACGGTGGGATACTGAAAACCTGGTATTCAATTGGTGTAGTCAGTGGTCAACTAAAGAAAACTTTCTATTGGTTTAAACCCATGTTGGAGTAGTCTCCTTGATGGATAGCCCACAACACTGGAAATCTAAAACATTCATATCCCAAAATAATAAATGTAAAATTAGAAAAAGAGAGACAACACATGTTAAGATTTTATATCTGCAGGTATGAGCACAAAGGTCCTCTTTGTGCTCAACATTAGGGAAACCTGAAATATTAAATGTACAGGGTTGTCTTTTCAAAAGAAGAGATGCATAACCTGTTTTTACATAGAAGGCTGGGGATAACTTTTGCAATTTTGTATGACCAGGTATCCTTGTAGACCCTTACAAACAGGTGTTTAGTAGCCTAGTGACTTGTGCTATCTTTATGAATGAGGTCACCTCATATCCTCCCTAGGTCCTTAAGATAACACATGTATGGAACCCAGCATGGAAGAGGTGACATGTACATGAAAAAGAGGTTTTTTTAAGTTTTGATGTAATTAGACCTTAAGCTTTATTGTTACACGGGATAGTGTTACACCAGGAAACTTTCTTACAAATTTTACTGTATGTAAATATGCCTAAAATAAACTTCCTGGGGTTAGACTCTTAGAAGTTTGAATTAACATAGGCTGCGGAGTTGGATTGAATCAGACTTCCTTCTTGCTTCTAGGGATCCTTACTCTGCTGACTGTGGTATTTGCAGAGATCCCCACATTCCGGGACTCCTAAAACCAATCTCCTGTTGACACCAAGGATCAACCAATCAGGGGTTCTTAAAAAGTAACCCCTATACTAGACATCTAAGAAGGTTGTTCTTGCTCAATACATTTATTAACATTCAGTAAGAGTGGCACGATGTGGGGTTCAGAACTAAAAAGGAAATTCTCAGCAGAAGAATTACAAATGGCTGGAAGGCACTTGAAAAAGTGCTCAACATCTTTAGCCATCAGAGAAATGCAAATCAAAACAACTTTGAGATACCACCTTACACCTGTCAGATTGGCTAAGATAAAAAACACAGATGACAGCGTATGCTGGAGAGGTTCTGGAGCAAGGGATACACTCCTCCATTGTTGGTGGGAGTGTAAGCTTGTTCAGCCACTCTGGAATGCAGTATGGCGGTTTCTCCAAAAACTGGGAATCAATATCCCCAAGGATCCAGCAATACCACTACTGGGTGTGTACCCTAAGGATGCACATTCTCACTCCAAAGGCATCAGCGCAACTATGTTCATAGCAGCATTATTCGTGATAGCATGAACCTGGAAACAACCTAGATGCCCCTCAACTGAAGAATGGATTAACAAACTGTGGTAATCTACACCATGGAGTACTACTCAATGTGGCGAGCCGCTTCTGGCCTGCAGAACGACCAGTCACCACACGCACGATTCTTCTCGGATCACACTTTATTGGAGTACAGCTCAGTTGAAAAATGGTGGAAAGAAGACCCCGAGCCTGAGATTCAGCCTGCTTATATAGGGAAGCCTGGCGCATGATTGGTGCCCATCACAATGCCTCATTAACATATAGCTGGTGATTGGTTCAAAGTAGTACTCATTAGCATGTGGCTGGTGATTGGCCCAAAATAATGGCTCATTAACATATTTGAGGATCGCATCGGATAGGTCCTTTCTCGATGCCTAATTTGCATAAGCACATCGGATTGGTCACTACTTGATGCCTAATTAGCATAAGCGGCAACAGAATGTTCCAGCAAGTTGTGCAAAGGCAAACCGCGCCCTACATCTCCCCCTTTTTTGTTTTCTAATGGCACAAACAGGATATAGCCCGTACAGGTGTTCACCTCATCACCTCATGATGTGCCCACCGCTCAAAGGCTGTTTCCTGCTGCCAGGATCCCCAAGACGCCTTCCTGCGTGCAAGGCCAGTAAAGGCAGCAGGGTGCAAAGGCCGTCTCAGAGGAGAATGATTCCCTATAGAAGTGCAATGGCAGCTAAAGCCTCTCTGTGCAAGGGCAATCATTGTAAGTTCTTAAGGGCAGAGAGCCAGGCTGCGGGGGAGTGCCCTGCATCAACAGCCAAGAGTGCCTGAGTGAGTAGTACCTTTTCTTGACACGCTCTGATGCGAATACGGCAAACCAGCCAGAGGCAAAAAACAATCCCAAATAAACAGCAGGCTGCAAAAATTCCTACTCCCACCCACTCCTTGAAAAAGGAAAAGGCAGAAGTGAGCCAAGAAGTAAAGTCCCCAAGTGTAACAGGCTCCAATCTTGTAGCATTCAAGCATGCGATCAGGAACTTTTGCTTTAGGATCATCTTCTCGGCTTCCATAGACCAACTTCCACTTAGAAATTCTCCAATTCTTTGGCTTTCATTCAAGGCATCTGAAACTACAAGAGGTGTAACACAAATGTGCCCTAATTTCTGTACACAGCCCACTTGTATTAAGCCATATACATCTTCAATAGCCTCTTCTAGTAAATTTACTCTTTCGTTGGTGGCAAGGATACCACTCAACAAATGAGAATTAAACTGTACTTGCTCCTTGAAAATTTGCGAAGCTTGAGCCACAATATCATTAATTTCCTGGGCAGACTTGACTTGGCTGGCCATGGTTACACCTGCAGTAACTGCTGCAGCTGCTGAAATGGCTATGGCAGCCACAATAGCGGCCGTAATGCCAAAGTCCCTCTTATGGCGTAACAGAATCATCATAGGAAACTGCTCTGGGTCAGCTTCCACAGGCATGGGGACAAAGGTAGGCATTCTAACAACTACTTCTGTAGTCACCACTGATCCATTCCAACACTCTGCCAACCAACAACTGCCTGAAACAGTGTAGTCTTTACTAGAGTTAGTCAAAAGAAACATAAAAGGTGGCTTCAAACACACCAGAGCTGCTGACCCTGTGTAATTGCTAACCTCGTTGTTATAAGATGTTAATTTTAATTTCATCCTTGCTCTATTACCTGACTTCACCACACCTGACACATTATAAACCTTACCCGAGGATCCTTGCAAGTTCACAAGAGCAGAAACATCTGCACTGGCCCCTGCCTCATTAATCAATACCTAGGAAAAGAATGGCCATCCTTCAGCAAACCAAGTTGTGTTATCTGATTTCTCAACACTTCCCATATAGGGCCTCAAGCCAGGAGAGAATTCAAATCCTGGACTAAGCTGTTTACTTCCCCAAGTTCTATCTTGACAGGAAGTGAAGGTAGGAAAACTACTTATAAATGGTTGACAATAGGGAGCAACTATAGGTCTGGTGGTATTTTGTTTATTCTTATTACAGTTGTGTAATGGAACTATCCCTTCATGAATCAGGATCGTGGTGGTAACCTTCACCTCGTGATTTCCATTAACTCCCGATCCTGTGCCAGAGGCGGAACCAGTAGCTATCTGTTCCAAAGTCTCAGTTAACATATGCACGGGAACTTGATTATCCTTTAGGGGGTTCACCCAATGAGTCAAGTTTTTTCTGGCTAGAAAAATACAGTCATCAGTCTCTTTAAGACTAAAGCAAGGGGCTGGAGAGATGGCTCAGCGGTTAAGAGCACCGTCTGCTCTTCCAGAGGACCCGGGTTCGATTCCCAGCTACCACATGGCAGCTAACAACTGTCTGTAGTTCCAGTTCCAGGCAAACACCAAGGCAAATAAATAAATAAAGTTAAAAATAAATAAAAATAAAAAATAAAATTAAAAAAAAAAAAGACTAAAGCAAAATGACTGATTCAAATTAATATTACTAGCATTATATTCTACCCAATTCATGGAAAGGTGCTGTGCACAAGGGACATCTAGTTCACACGAGGTGGAAAATATCGTAGGAAGAACTCTGGACTGAGCATGGACTGGCATAGGTAATGGCCAGGTCCAACTAATCCCCCAGAGTACCATCTTCTCTGCCTGAATCAGGGGGAAGACGGTCAGGAATATCCATATCAGCTTCATCCTTAGACTCGTCCTCGACGTGTCTCGTCAATCTTGATGGCACCCAGACTGGCTCCTGATTCTGTGGAGAAACACATAAAGATCCCCTGGATCGAACAATAACGCGATCCGGGCCTCGCCATTGATTAGAAAGTACATCCTTCCACATAACTTTGCCTTGATTGTTGGGTTCTGACGTCATATGACGTTCGGCGACGGTTTCATTTTTATCATTTAAATTTAGAAAATTTATAGTGAATAAGGCAAGAGAGAGCCTTTGTTTGGGGGTGCAATTCTCTGCTATTCCCCCTTTTTGTTTTTGCAGG